>ML776753.1:504849-539667 GCA_009831015.1 Picea engelmannii | reverse complement strand
GTCTCTGATAAACAAACACAATGGTTCAAATGGTTACCCTTGGCAGAATGGTGGTATAACACTTCCTTTCATACTGCATAAAAAATGACACCATTTATGGCACTTTATGGATACCACCCTCCTTCCATCACTTCTTCTCTAAAAGAAAAATCCAAGGTTCAAGCAGTGGAAGATCACATTGAGAATCAACAACAAATTCTCCAAATCTTAAAGGACAAAATGACCATGGCACGGAATCGCATGAAACAACAAGCAGATCAACATCGTAGTGAAAGAAGTTTTGAAGTACGGGATTGGGTATTTTAAAGACTACAACCATACAAACAGATGTCCCTCAATCAAGCTAAGAAGGATAATAAATTATCACCAAAGTACTATGGACCTTATAAGGTGTTGCAAAAGATTGGTACTATGGCATACAAATTGGAGTTGCCTACATCTTCACGAGTACACCCAGTTTTCCATGTTTCATGCTTAAAGAAGGTTATAGGTGACAAGATCCCAATTCAAACTATATTTCCAGAAGTTGATGAGGAAGGAAAAATCATATTGGAGCCTGAATCCATCACTGACACAAGAATTCGCCAGCTGAGGAATAGATCCATTTCAGAGTATCTCATTAAATGGAGGAAACTACCGACTGCAGATTCCACTTGGGAAGATGAGTCTTTTATACAAAAGCATCCAGAGTTACTCAAGCGTTGCGGACAACACTTGTCTCAAGGGGAGGGGCATGTTAAGCCCTAATATTGTCTCATTACCCCTTAATTGGGGCATATTATATTAGTAATGTTATTTTATTTATGTCGACTTTAGGCAATTAGTTGTAATTAGACCTCCTAGTCTCCTATATATACCAATGAGACATTTTCATTTTGAATCATCTTGTACTTGAACATTTAAGTGGGGTAAAAGGAGGTTGCCCCCTCGAAGAGGCTTATTATTTGAAATTATCTCTTTTTCAAGGTGTTGAGTACCTTTTCTGAGGTTTTTCTATGCTATATTGATATTTGGTTCTTAACATTTAAGTGGGTGAGGGAAATTGACAAGTTAATTAAATTAATTAAATGAAATTCTAGTGCAACTAAGGGATCGGCTGACAAGTGTACGGGGGAGAATATTTCTAATAAAAATTTAATAAAAATAAATTAATGTGCATTTGGGCAACTAGTCACTAAGAGAACTCTATAAAAGAAATGATGGATGAGGGGAATGGATCATGTCTGTTATGCATAAGGTTATGTTGTCAAATTTTACTCTTGACTGATTTTTCTTGTGGGAGTTGGGATACCCAACTCGAATTGAGAGTGGTAGCTCGACCTTGTGAGGCGAGCTGGGAGCTAACTTTCTCTGGTTTTGTACGTGGCCCTTTTGCGGCTCGGGGGGATTAGGGGGAAGAAGAGTACCCCTAGCATTGGCTGGGATGTATCGGTGAGGTCTAAGCTGTTAACAAGCAAGAGTTAGGTGGAGCACAAGCGCGAGAGAACATCTTCGACTTCTCGATGTCGGTCATGGTATTTTCATTTGAGCTTCCATTGCATTAAGTTTTTAATGCATATACGGTTTATAGAATTAGTATATTGATTATTTGTTTAGAATTGATCTCTCTCTACACATT
This sequence comes from Picea engelmannii, assembly GCA_009831015.1. NCBI lineage: Eukaryota > Viridiplantae > Streptophyta > Pinopsida > Pinales > Pinaceae > Picea > Picea engelmannii. Next base: position 538,049 of record ML776753.1, on the reverse strand, counting down.
TTGTTTCCTTCAATACTTGTATGCATCTCTTCTCTTTTACCTAAGATTTCACCTTGCATATTACATTCTGCCTTAACCCTGCAACTGATTGTTTACCCAACGAAGTTTCCTTTAATGCTGTGCATTTGGTTCGCATGATTAGAATGCACCCAAGTCACTCTCAGCCACAAATTTCCCTAGAATGCAAATTTACTATCTCTACAATGAATTTCTTTGGTAGATTTTAACTGAAGCTAGGTAGCCTGCATTTGGAGTGACCGCCCAATGACCTTTTCCTGGTAATGTCTCCACATTTTTGTACCCTTTTTCTCTACGATTTCCCCTATTATCAATGCAAACTTCCATTAATGTCTCTGTGAAGAATTTATTTATTTGTATCAGAGTTTTTAACTAAATGCCCAACGATTTTAGTGATCCATGCCCAACGATTTTACTTCTATCTCTATGTTTACTTTTTTCTTCATTTTTTTCTAATTTTGATTTTTACCTCTACGATCTGAGATGCACAAATTAGCCCAGTAGGTGGATATCCTGGCGAAATCCTTTCTTCCTCTTGGCAGATTCATCTTTGTTTTTTATCTCATTGGTATCTTCTACCTTGACATGCATTTCTGGTTGACATCAGAAGTTTCCTTATCATCCAAATCACCTTCCGTTTCAGTACCAGATTGTTCCAAGGGAACTTGTGGTTTTTCGTATTCTCCCTTGCATGTACACCTTTATGACCAATATTGTAACATCCCTCTCTTGCGTGCACTGAGAGAACTTCTTCTTTGAGGACACTTTCTTGCAAGTGATCCAGATTATTATACTATTGGTCGTTGATTATGATTATGAGGCATTATGATACGATGATATGTTATTTTGATATATTGACATAGACATGTGCTATTGACTAGGTTCTCCTGAGTGTGGAGAACTTTGGACCTCGAGGATGCAGAGGCATCGATGAAACCCCTTGGACTCCAAATCAAGTTAGGGAGTGAACTATTGGGGTTTGATTGTTGTTGATATGACATATGTACATCTGATTAGATGTTATGATGATTGATTATTATTGTTGACATGATTCGTTGATGATGCAGGCTGATGGTATCTTTCCAACCAGACTCACATGTGGAGTAGAGGGGTCATGGATGACAACCAGAGACTTGAGGGAGAGGTGTGGACAACAACCCTGCCACAACCTACTAGCACTCTCGTCGTGGCTCGAACTGTAGGTTAACGATTACCTAGTTTGAGAAGAGCCACGATGCCATGAGGGAAGACTGCGATAGTCGCTCACGATGATTCTAAGGTGTGTGCAATAAGGCAGTGGCCTTATTCCTTAGAGGCCCTTAGTCTCCCATAAGATCACCTGGCGTATTATTGACTCCAAGGGTTTTTGATGTCTACCAAGTCAGTCAAGAGGTGAGTGGCACCCTTGGAGCATGTAGTGTGTCCTGAAGGGAATGTCGTGCAAGGAAAAAAAAAAAAGGTGAGTGAAACCCTTGGAGAACATAGAGCATCCTGAAGGGCATGTCGTGCAAGGAAAATGAAAATTGGCAAGTGGAACCCTTGGAGAACGTAGTGTGTCCTGAAGGGCACGTCACATTTTTAACTGGTAAGTGAATAAACCTAGACAACCTTAGAACGAATGATGTGTCATGTAAGATTTAAAAACAATTTCCCTAATACAAATTTCGCCCAGCCTAGGAAATTAAAATCTAGGTCTAAGTGACAATTGTGGTAAAAAATAATAATCATAGTTAAACATGTAATGAGAAGGGGGTAAAAAATTCAATTAATTTATTAAAATCAAATTATATTGGGGGATTAAAATTTTAAAAGGGAAATGATTGTTTTATCTACTTATGCTAATTAAATTTTATTAATTAAAAAGGGAAAGGGGACAGAGGTGGTCTTTCTACACTTGTTAATTTGAGTTTTAGTTAAAAAGGGAAAAGAGGGAAACTTAAAAGAAATAAGCAACTAAGGGAAAAAGGGGAAACATAAAGAAAATGGAAAACATAAGGAAAAAGGTGAATGTCTAACATAGTAAGGAATCTTGCCTTTAAAAACTTTCTAATTATGAACTCAACTAGGAATTTAGTAAAGGCGTAAGTCATTTAAAATGTGTAAGGGAATATTAGGACACCAATGAGCGTTTTTAGGAATGCTTTTTGGTGGGTGAGGAAAATAGGAGTAATTAAATAATTAATGAAATTAATTTCTGGTGCAACTAGGGGGATGGGTGACATGTGTATGGGGGAGGTTTTTCCTGAATTAAATTAATGAAAAATAAATTAAATGAGAATTTGGGAAAAAAATCACTTAGAAACTCTATAAAAAGGATGGAGGAGGAGGAGTATGGATCAGATCTTTTATGCGTAACGTTACACTGTAGAGTTTTTGTCTTGATTGACTTATCTTGTGGGAGTTGGGATATCCAGCTCAGGTAACGAGTGGTACCTCGACCTTGCGAGGCGAGCTGGGTGCTAGCTATTCCCTGGTATAGTGTGCATGTCCCCTTTGTTGCTCGGGGGCTCAGGGGGAAGAAGAGTACCCCTAGAGTTGGCTGGGAGGTACCGGTGACGTCACATTGATCAGCAAGCAGAAGATGGATGGAGCGTGCGAGACAAAAACTATTGAGCAATCGTGTTTGGCTAAGGTACGTCGGTTTAATTTTTCTTGCAATGAATTTAATTTACTCATGTTATTTCGGTGTGCTCGTTTAAGATTTCATTTCCATGTGTTGTCTTGAACTTGTTTTCCTTCGGTATTGTAATTCCCTTGCTTGCTGTTTTCTGAATGGATTTCCTTGGCAAACCCAACTTCTGATTTCATTGACTTATCTATGTGGTTTTATTTATTATTATGAAGAGATCATGCTTTATCTTCACCCCTTATCCGTAGGTCATCAGTCCATGCCTGAGTAGTCTGCCAGGAGCCAAATCGACGGTTGTCACTTCGATGCTTATAGACCTATAAATTATAATGCCCTGCTTTTCTGTGCATGGATGATGAGCGAAGGATAATTTTTTTTCCCAACTATCTACCCTTACTCATCTCTTCATTGATTGATTCTTGGCTGAATGATTATCGTTGTGCCTTCTTGTGATTGAGTAATTCTGCGTATTGTTTATCATTCCTCTCTGTGAACAACTTAATACTCTCCACATTTTTATATCAACTCTGTGCTTTACCATTTTATTATGACAACAATTTACCATTTTACTTGTCTTCTAATTACCCTCTGTAAAGGCATCGATTACCCTTTTTCCTATTGACTGCGTTTGGACAATTTTTAATGTTTGACAGTAAAATTTAGGACAACGTTTTATGATATGTATCAAGACAGTCTTTGCATATATTTATTAGATTATTACCAGTGACATCCCTTACACCATAGCAATGATTATATATTGGTTGGCAACGATTTTGCATTCATTGTTTAGATTTAGCGATCTTATATTCATAGTTTGGATTCAAAGTTTATATCTAGAGATTTTATATTCATAGTTTATGTTCACAGTCTATATCCAACGATTTATATTCACAGTTAAAAGAAGGGTCAGCAAATGTATATTCAACGATTGTATACCTGTGGCAACTAGTTTGTAATCACAGTTTATATTTAGCAATTTTATATTCACAGTTTAAATGATGGGTCAACGTTTTTATATTCAACGTTATAATACCTGTGGCAGTGAACCCCCTTGACTGATAGATAGAGTTTTTATGCACAACGATATATATTGACAACTATATAATCATGCACAACGATTCTCATACTTTGATTTGGGATAGAAATTTACACTCTATTGGCAGTGAAATATATTGCATAGAGTTATCATCACACACAACGATTTTATATATCCTGTGGCACTGAATCCTTACCAGTGATTTCATGTGGATACCTGCATTTTTATTGCTAGAGGACACCGAGTGTAGGTCTGGGTGTGATTGCGTTGTATTCATTTCTTTTGACTGACCTCAGAGAGATACAATGAGGTGATAACTTTGATATCAAACACAACCATAAGTCATGAAACCAATATCTACACTAATTAATACTACCCAAGAGCTCAAGCATGCTCAATGCTCTTCAGATATAATCCCGCACAATCCACATTTTTCCTTGACGGTTGTCCCATCCATGACTGTCCAAAACATTTTGTACTCGAAAAGAAACATTCCCCATGGAAATGACTATTTTCGTCCAACCAATATCAACCACAAAATGATTAATATTCAGACAACTTTATCATCATGGAGTTAAATATGATTGTTTTAAAATTATATATATATATTCCCAAAGTAGGACAACTAACCTGTGATATTGACAGAGATTTAATAAACGGGTATGACAGTGAATATTTAATGATAACAGGTGGCAAATTTCATTTTAAGATAGAGATTTATATAATGAATTAATATAATGTTAATACTCAACAAATTAATATAATGTTATTTACGCAGAGAATTATTATAATGTTATTACACAACAATTTAATACACAAAGAGATAATTACATGACGAATTTAACACAATGAGATATATCTATAGCTACTGGCACAAACGTCACCTTTTGCCTCGGCAAGCCTCTGCGCTGACCTCCCAGTCTTAACGGATCGTTCTAACTTCACCTTTGAGCCAAAGTGGTTCTTTCGATTCCTCACTAGAATCTTTGTTAAAAACCCAATTCACAGGTCCTTCTCCTTCCCCTGTCACAGCTTCTGTGCATACCTGGTCTCTTCCTGACCGGAATTTCAGGTTTCAGGGTTTTGCGATCCCCGTTGTCAAGAACCTCAGCCTTCTCGATCCCCTGATCTCTGATATCCCGAAATGCCAGAACGACTTCAACAATGGTTAGTCTCCATGGCTACCTTTTGGTCCATGTGACCACTATTTCATATGATCGCAAACCTAAGTCTTTCACAATTTTGGGCTTTCGAATGCCAAAACGCATGGACCCCTTGTCCTCAGGATTCCCGATCCTTCGAATCCTGATTTCTCGAAATGGTCTCCCTTTCGGGATTTCTCTTCGAAGACCTAGATTGTTGCCACACGTCCCCTAGAGATGGACAGTCCTCGGTACTTCATGGTTTTGGGAACTAAAATACATATGGGTTCTTTTCCTCGGAACTCCCAAAGTTTCAATTCCTGACCTCCTATATGTTGAAATGACGTTAGCCGGCCCACAATAGAACTTTCCTCCTTATCGGGGTTTTGGACTTCGCGGTTTTGAAATGTTTGTGCTTCCTGTCTTCAAGATTCGTGAAACGCCGAATCCAGAAATGTTGATGGATTCCGATCTCCACCACGTGTCCCAACCAATGGACGATCCTCGATCATTCACGATTTCACGAAGTCAAATGCTGATGTTCTCTTGTCCTCCTGAATCCCAAAAATCTGACATGCGAAATGCTGACGGGCTCTTGATTGTCGCCACCTGTCTCACCTGATGGACGGTCCTGGTTCAGTCTCAGGATTTCACGACTTGCGATTCCCCAATGTCATAGTTTCTCTGTCAACTCAAAACCCTGGTAGCCGAAGTATCGACGGGTGCTTGATCTCCACCATGTGTCTCCTCAAGATGGACGGTCCAGATCAAAATTGGGGTTTTCACTATAAAGTGACCCGATCTCCTGTCCTCGAGGCTTCCGATATCCCGAATTCCAATATCCCGATGCCTTTCGGGACCTACACCCTGCCTACGAGAGTTTAAACCCCGTGAAACTCCTGCCAGATCCTACGACTGATAGGTAACTAGGTGAGGATCCAACGGCTCACAATCTCCTAAGCTTGAAACTCTGGTAACAACCGTAACCTCCTTGCTTCTCTATCATATCGGATGGCTGGCGAGATTTCGCTAATCCTCTATAAAGAATTGTGTTCGTTCATCTCTTCCCTTCGACGACTTAGCAGGTTCAAATCCTTCGGAGGTCTTCCACGAATTCCAGCCTCTCAAGAAGCTTCTGCACGCACTCCTTGCGGTAACCCTCAATCACTTCATTGTTGAATTCCTTTAACTCCGTGCACTCCTTGCAGCGACAATCCTTCAATGGCTTCTCAGGTTTCAAACCCTGGATTCAAGCTTGGTCTATGCACACATTTCACGACTCCTGTGCCTAATTGCACCTTTGAATAAATGAGAACAAGAGTTAGCTTATCTGAGCCTTCAGAGATAAGACCTCTGAACCCTTTTGTCAATGCACTCCTTGCGAACAATTCAACTGCACTCCTTGCAGGAACCCTCGCTCAGATAGAGAAACAATTGAAACTCATTTCCTAACTCTTTCTCTCTCAGACTTCAAACATTTAACAAGAAATCATCCATACACAACATATCAAGCAAATGTATAACAAAAAGAGTAAAATTATGAACATACCATTCAACATACACATACAAGAAACAACTACAATGCCATGAATCTGAATTAAGACTTCTTCTATTAACTTAATCCCTGTACATGGGTGTTTTTCAATTACAGTTTCTCTATTCCAGCTCTGTATGCTCTCTTTTCTTCCTCTTGGTAATGTTCTTCACTACTCTGCTCTCAATTGGCATCCTCCTTCTATGTTACAATTACACAATGAGGGTGTCTATATCCATTTTCCCTCCACTCCTAAAACTTTCTAATCAGAGAATTAAAAGCTACCTACTAACATAAATGCCTTCTTAGTCCTTCAGACTTGAGCGGGTCGCTCAAGGTATGATTACAATATATAAGTATGCCTCTCCTTAACTGTTACATTTACGTTTGGCGCATCTATCTTCAAAAGTTTTTAAACAATTTATCATGTGCCTAAAATGTATTGGTGCTTTCCCCATGCTCGCTTGACATTGGCGATGCTCCTGCATCATACTCCCTCGCTTGAAAATTTTCATGGGCTCCTGTCCATGAGCTCTTGCACGGTCTGTCCATGCTTCTGAATCTCTGCTTCATTCGCCCAGCTGGCATTTTCAATTGGATGTCCTTTCCACTTGACCAAGTATTCAAAGTATTGTTTTCTTCTGGTCTTCTTACTAATTCTTTTGTCTAGTATGCTTTCCATCTGTGGATTCTCTGCAATAGGCATCTGCTTTGCCCACTAGATCTCTCGTTGTTCATCACTTGTTCCTGCTTCCCTAGATTTGTATGGGTACAAATCCGAGACATTGAATATCGAAGAAATTCCGATCCCATCGGGTAATTCAATCTCCTAAGCATTTGCTCCAAATTTCTTCAAGACCTTACATGGTCTGATCTTCTTCATTTTTAGTTTATTATATGTCCCCTTCGGGAACCTTTCTTTTCACAGATGTGCCAAAATCAAATCACCAACCTCAAACTGAAGTTGTCTCCTGTGTTCATCTTCTCTTCGTTTATACTCCTGGCTTGAGTTCTGTAAACGCTCCTTCACCTTGTTGTGAAGTTCTTTCATTGCCTCTGTGAAGTCTTCTTCACTAGCACTCCTAGTTGCAAACTGTTTTGAATCCCTCAGCTCAAAAATTCCTCTCGGCTGCATGCCATAAACAATTTGAAATGGACTTTGTCTTGTGCTTTTGTTAACTGATTCATTATAAGCAAACTCTTCCTGTGGTAATATGTTGTCCCATTGGCTGTGGTATTCTATCACCAAGCTCCTCATCAAGTCTTCTAAACTCCTGTTTACCACTTCTGTCTGTCCATCTGTCTGAGGATGATAAGCTGAACTGAATGACAAGTTAGTTCCCAACTTTTTCCATAAGGTTCTCCAGAAGTGTCCTAAGAATTTAGTGTCTCGATTCGAAACTGTGCTCCTTGGTAAGCCGTGAAGTCGAATGACTTCTTTGAAAAACAGATTCGCAATGTGAGTTGCGTCACTAGTTTTCTGACATGGAATAAAGTGTGCCATTTTGGAAAATCTATCCACCACCACAAAGATTGAGTGAAACCCTCTTTGTGTTCTTGGCAACCCCAATATGAAATCCATGCTGACTGCATCCCACGGCCTCTCAAGTATTTGCAATGGTTGATAAAATCTTGCATTCTGTCTCTTTCCTTTCGAATGTTGGCGAATTATGCATCTATCCACGAATTTATTGACATATGCTCGCATTCCTGGCCAAAAATATGACTCATTGAATTTTGCAAATGTCTTGTCGTGACCCAAGTGCTCGACCAATCCTCCACTGTGTTTCTCCTTCAGCAAATTCTCCCTCACAGAGCATTTTGGAATACAAAGTTGATTACCTTTAAACAACAATCCTTCCTGGATTATGTATTCTGTCCATTGGCTTCTATCTCTGAGAATTGGATTCTCAGCTGTTTCATATGCCTTCTTAAAATCTGGATCATCTCTGTACATGTTTATGAGATCATCAAAACCCAGTGTTTTAACTCTGAACTCCTGCAACAACAAACATTTCCTGCTCAAAGCATCAACAACCTTGTTAGCAGTTCCAGAAATATGCTTCGTTACAAAAGTAAAATTCTGCATGTATTCAACCCATTTTACATGTCTTTGATTCAACTTTTCCTATTGAGTCACAAACTGCAGTGCATGATTGTCACTATATAAGACAAACTCCTTCGGAATCAAATAGTGTCTCCACTTCTTCAATGCCTGAATGATAGCATAGAACTCCTTGTCATATGTGGAGTATTTCACTTTCGCTTCATTCAGCTTCTCGCTGAAGTATGCTATCGGTCTATCTTCTTGACTCAAGACTACCCCTATTGCAAATCCACTTGCATCGCATTTCACTTGAAATGTCTTTTGGAAATCAGGGAACACCATAATTGGTTGTTCCATGATTTTCCTCTTCAATAGATTAAAGCTCTTCTTAGCCTTTTCTGTCCAGTGAAAATATTTGTGTCTTTTCTTCACTGTGTCCATCATTGGTGCACTAATTCCACTGAAATTCCTGATAAAATTCCGATAGAAACTAGCCAATCCGTGAAAACTTCTCACCTCAAATATGCTCTTCGGTGATGGCCAATTCTTGATCACCTCCACCTTATCTGGATCCATCCTCAATTTATCTACAGAAATAACAAAGCCTAAATAGATGAGTTTTTTCTTCATGAATGAGGATTTCGTCATGTTTATCAACAACTTCTCTTGCTGTAATCTCTTCATCACTGTAGCTAAGTGTTTTAGATGCTCTACCTCTATTTTACTGAAGATCAGTATATCATCCAAATACACAATGACAAATTCTTCGATGAACTCCTTCAGGACTTCGTTCATCAACCTCATGAAGGTAATCGGTGCATTTTTTAAACCAACTGGCATAACAAACCATTCATACAACCCTTCGTTAGTCTTGAAGGTTGTTTTCCATTCATCACCTTCCCTCATACGAATCTGGTGATATCCACTTTTCAAATCAATCTTCGAAAAAAAATTTGCTCCACTTAAGCAATCCATCCTTGGTAATGGAAATCTATACCTGATGGTTATCTTGTTAATTGCCCTTGAATCAGTACACATCCTCCAGCCTTCGTCTTTCTTTGGACTGAGTACTGTTGGAACAACACATGGACTCAAGCTTTCTCTAACCAACCCTTTATCCAACAAATCCCAGACTTGTCTTTTGACCTCTTCATTCTCCTGCAGTGTTAATTTATACGCTGCTTTGTTTGGTAGACTAGCTCCAGGTATGAGATCAATATGATGACTCACACTTCTGATTGGTGGCAACGAACGAGGTAGTTCATCCACTACTATGTCAGTGAACTCTTCCAACAGTTCCTGAACCTCTTCTGGTAGATCATCTATCCTTGTGTTGGTTAAAACAATCGTTGGTTTCCTGACCACAAAGAATTGTGGTTTCTCCTTCTTCTTGACCTTGGTAAGGAGTTCCTTCCCACTCATGAGAAGTACAGTGTTACTTACTTCAGGTTTCAGTTCCTTTTCTTTGATTGGAAGCAACATGTGAGTTCTCCCATTCTTTTCTAGGGTGTACGTATTCATCCTCCCATCATGAATCACATTCCTGTCATATTGCCACGGTCTACCCAGCAATATATGACAAACATCCATGGGAATAACATCACAGAGTATCTTATCATTATATCCTCCTATCTTAAATTCAACTAAACATTATTTAGTGACATTTACCTGATGTTCTTTTTGTAGCCATGAAACTCTATATGGACTTGGATGTTCACTCGTCTCTAGCTCCAACTTTTCTACCATCTCCGTTGAAACGAGATTATCTGTGCTACCACTGTCCACAATGACCTTGCATACCCTGTCCTTGGTTTTGCAAGTAGTCCGGAAATGTCTATTTCTTTGTACTGAATTTTCCACCTCCTTCTCTAGTGTTAAGAGAACTTTTTGCATCATCAACGATCTTCCGCCTTCAACATCCTCTGCCCCAACATTCCACCTCTGTGCTTCAACGATGTGAGTCTCTCCACTCTCTTTCTTCTTGTCTGAACATTCATAAGATTTGTGTCCATTTTTTCCACACGTGAAGAACTTTATTATTCCACCTCTTCCTCTTCCTCTACATCTAGTACGAGGAAAAATATTATTATCAGCATAATCTCCTCTTTGTTCGGTATGCTTCCCTCTCTGTTCAGCATATTGCCCTCGCTGTGAGGTTCCACCTCTTTCAATTCGAGCCTGAGGTTTCTTCCAGTCCTCCTTGGGTTTCTGATTTTTATCTTGGACAACTGATTTTCCCCTAGCTTGACTTCTGCCTCAGCCTCTTTGACCCTTCTTTTGGCTCAGCTTCTCTTCAGCCTTTAAAGCCATCTGATAATCATCTTCCACCGTTCAGATAGTTACCATGCTCATCTCATCTTGAATGTCATATCTCAGGCCATTCATGTACCTGGAAACCTTTTCATCATCACTTTCCCGATGACCTGCCCTGATGTTCAACCTATAGAATTTTTCAGTATATTCCTTCACTATCATCAGCTTCTGTCTTAAATTCTGCATTCTTCGAAATAGAGTAATATGGTAATCTCTGGGAATGAATTTCGCCTTCATCTTCGCAATCATCCCATCACAACTCTTGATTTTCTACTTGCCTTTGCAGCGTCTATCAGCTTGTAGTTCATCCCACCACAGTGTTGCATGTCCTTTCAACCTCGTGACGGCATGTCTGACCTTCTTGTCTTCCTCAACATCTTCATAGTCGAAATAAGTGTCCAGAGCTCTAATCCAGTCTAGAAGATCTTCAACGTCCAGGTTTCCTTCATTAACTGGGATGTCCATTTTTTCCCTGGCATCCATCTGTGCAACAACTCTAATCAAGCATTCATTTGTGGCATCTTCTGCTGAAACTTCTTCTTCTTAATGTTCAACTTCATTTTCACTTTCGGAATCACTAAGATCCCCAATACCGACTGTCCGTCTCTATGCTGTCTCCATGTCCTCAAGTCTAGCGCGTAAATCATGCATTTCTCTTGCCATGGCTGGGTCAGGCACCTGCCTACCTCTTCTTATTGGTATTTCCCTTTCCTCTGGTGGATCGGGTGTTTGCATGTCCCTTCTTCTTGGTGGCATGGTGAATTTTCCTTTTCCTTGCCACAGAAAGCAAAGAACCCTTTCTGTGTTCTGATACCCAACCTGGCACAGACATCACCTTTTGCCTTAGCAAAGCTTCTATGCTGACCTCCCAGTCTTAACGGATCATTCTAACTTCACCTTCGAGCCAAAGTGGTTCTTTCGATTCCTCACTAGAATCTTTGTTAAAAACCCAATTCACAGGTCCTTCTCCTTCCCCTGTCACAGCTTCTGCGCATACCTGGTCTCTTTCCGACTGGAATTTTGGGTTTCGTGATCCCCGTTGTCGAGAACCTTATCCTTCTTGATCCCCCGATCTCCGATATCCCGAAATGCCGGAACGGCTTCAACAACGGTTAGTCTCTGTGGCTACCTTTTGGTCCATGTGACCACTATTTCATATGATCGCAATCCTAAGTCTTTCACAATTTCGGGCTTTCGAATTCCGAAACACACGGACCCCTTGTCCTCAGGATTCCTGATCCTCCGAATCCCGATTTCCCGAAATGGTCTCCCTTTCGAGATTTCCCTTCAAAGACCTAGATTGTTTCCACGCATCCCCTAGAGATGGACGGTCCTCGATACTTCGTGGTTTCGGGAACTAAAACACTTATGGGTTCTTTCCCTCGGAACTCCTGAAGTTCTGATTCCCGACCTCCTATATGTTGAAATGATGTCAGCCGGCCCACAATAGAACTTTCCTCCTTATCAGGGTTTCATACTTCGCAGTTCTGAAATGTCTGTTCTTCCTGTCTTCAGGGTTCACGAAACGCCAAATCCCGAAATGTCGACGGCTTCCGATCTCCACCACATGTCCCAACCGATGGATAATCCTCGATCATTCGCGATTTCGCGAAGTCAAATGTCGATGTTCTCCTGTCCTCCTGAATCCCGAAAATCCGACATGTGAAATGCCGACAGGCTCTTGATCGTCACCACCTGTCTCACCTGATGGACGATCCTAGTTCAGTCTCAGGATTTTGCGACTTGCGATTCCTCAATGTCACAGTTTCTTTGTCAGCTCAAAACCCTGGTAGCTGAAGTATCGACGGGTGCTTGATCTCCGCCACGTGTCTCCTCAAGATGGACGGTCCAGATCAAAATCGGGGTTTTCACTATAAAGTGACCTGATCTCCTGTCCTCGAGGATTCCAATATCCCGATGCCTTTCGAGACCTACACCCTGCCTGCGAGAGTTTAAACCCCGTGCAACTCCTACAAGATCCTACGACTGACGGGTAACTAGGTGAGGATCCAACAGCTCACAATCTCCTGAGCTTGAAACTCTGGTAATAACCGTAACCTCCTTGCTTCTCTATCAAATTAGACGGTTTGCGGGATTTCACTAATCCTCTATAAAGAATTATGTCCATTCATCTCTTCCCTTCGACGACTTAGTAGGTTTGAATCCTTCGGAGGTCTTCCATGACTTATAGCCTCTCAAGAACCTCTTGAACGCACTCCTTGCGGAAACCCTCAATCACTTTGTTGTTGGATTCCTTTAACTCCGCGCATTCCTTGCAGCGGCAGTCCTTCAATGGCTTCTCAGGTTTTAAACCCTGGATTCAAGCTTGGTCTGTGCACACATTGCACGACTCCTGTGCCTAACTGCACCTTTGAAGAAATGAGAACAAGAGTTAGCTTATCTAAGCCTTCAGAGATAAGACCTCTGAACCCTTTTGTCAACACACTCCTTGTGGACAATTCAACTGCACTCCTTCCAGGAACCCTCGCTCAGATAGAGAAACAATTGAAACTCATTTCCTAACTCTTTCTCTCTCAGACTTCAAACATTTAACAAGAAATCATCCATACACAACACATAAAGCAAATGTATAATGAAAAGAGTAAAATTATGAACATACCATTTAGCATACACCTACAAGAAACAACTACAACGCCATGAATCTGAATTAAGACTTCTTCTATTAACTTAATCTTTGTACATGGGTGTTTTTCAATTACAGTTTCTCTATTCCAGCTTTGTATGCTCTCTTTTCTTCCTCTTGGTAATGTTCTTGCTCTCAATTGGCATCCTCCTTCTATGTTACAATTACACAATGAGGGTGTCTATATCCGTTTTCCCTCCACTCCTAAAACTGTCTAATCAGAGAATTCAAAGCTACCTACTAACATAAATGCCTTCTTAGTCCTTCAGACTTGAGCGGGTCGCTCAAGGTCTGATTACAATCTATAAGTATGCCTCTCCTTAACTGTTACATTTACGTTTGGCGCATCTATCTTCAAAAGTTTTTAAACAATTTATCATGTGCCTAAAATGTATTGGTGCTTGCCCCACGCTTGCTTGACATTGGCAATGCTCCTGCATCAGCTAATTATTACATTGTTGGACTACGAACTTACATTTATTTGACCGCGTTTGATGCATTGACAATGCTGAAGTATGTATCCTATTGTAAGATATACAACGTTCAACTATTGTCATATTTTATAAACTGCAATAAATGACAACTCAACCAAGAAAGTTGGAAATAAGATGGATATATGTGAGCACCTTATCAATGAATTAATAAAAGTGATCTCGATGTAATAGGTACGAGTGAGCATTATCTACTTTTCAGAAATTCCATAAATGGTTATACTTTGAAGAATTGGGATGGTGAGTATAGACTATCTGGAATCATTCTGTACAAACTGTTTTAGGGTCCTACCTCTATTTTTCATGACCTATCATAACTTGTTTTTTAATGGATGATTATAATACTCAAATTGCATTAGAGCCAATAGTAAACAACCTATATTTATATCATTATTGAACAATAGGACTTGTGAAGAAAAATGACGAGTAAAAGGTGGATCATTTTTTTTACGGAGAATCAAGAACTATAAAAGTAAATGTAAAATCATGAAAATTTTATAGGTAATCTATTTAATCTAATTGTTTCTATTAATTAATATTTAATAACTTATTAATAACTAATATAAAGATTGAAATATTCAGTTCTAAATTTAAAACCATTTAAATTCAAATATACTAGATGTGTAGCGTTCCATCTTTTTATTATCTAAAAGACATTATCAATAATGTGTACAGTTAGAAAACAAGTAATTAGACAAAGACCTAATTAATAGATAGCAATTTTATTATTTGTCTCAGGTTAAAGGATAGCAAATTCCTCCTTAGGAAAACACTTATCTGATATTGGCATTGGAAAATAGTTACAATGAGCTAATTGTCGATAGTAATTATTTTAATGTGTACTGATTGATGTGTATTTGCAATATAAATGGTTGTGTAAGAAATTTAATGTGTTGTATGAATGTCTTAGTCGTTAGTTTCCCTTATGTCTTGTTGACTTGTCAATTGGGTGCCTGGGGTTAGTCGTCATGTGTTGACAGTTAATTCGGTCTCCTAGAGCATTGATTTCTTTTATGGGTTATTGATCTAGATATGTTGTTGCGCCATGGTTATGGTTACGCCTATCGCCTTGTGACGGCATGATTCCTGATGAATGGATCATTGCGTGCCCTGATGGATAGAGGCGAAGGATAACCTGGCCGGAGTCTGTGCTTCTCAATGTGGGCGTTTGTTCGTTGTAATGGTTGTTGGTAATTAGTTTTGTAACGCCTTAAGGCGTTGGGTTTTGCGCAACGTAGAGGTTTCTAGTTCCTAGTCGTCAAAGCCACTGTGTCGGGTGGTTGATGTTGTCCTTTAGCTTGTAGGCATTGTCTTTCTTGTGTCAGGTGGGTAGTCGTTTCTATCTGTCTTGATTATCGCATGTTTCGTCCAGTTGCCTGATGTGCTAGTGTGTTGAGTCGTTGTTGTTTGTTGCTTGATCTGCATGCGTTGTGTTCGTCGTCAAGTAGGGTGGTTTAACTGTTGTCGTCGATTTCCTTCCAGCTTATTTAAAACAAAAAAAAAAATTGCACTTGCTTGCATCGCTTGTAGTCATAACAATTTGGGTCCTTACAAGTATAACGATTCCTCTAAGAAAAGGCTTGTGACAAATTTGATAGTCGTATTTCGTTTTCATAATCGCACTGTACTCTATTGCTTTATCATCCACTTTTTCTTTTTAGCACAGTGAATTCTTTTCCCATCGTTCATAATTGCGCCGTTCTCTTTTGCTTTAGCGTCCAACACCTTCAAGATTTTAACATGGTGAATGGTCAAATGAGCTATGAAATTACATTACGTTTTTACAGTCCCTGAGAGTATTCTGATCGTTTGGATTGATACGCTTTTTAGTCTTGCTGACTCTATCCACAATCTCCAAGATCTGTCCCCTTGCCTTGTCTTTGTTTCCCAGTTCCCAACACACCATATCTATTGAATCCCATAGCACCCTGCAAAATGATTAGAGACTCCCATCGCACCTGGGAAACTAAGTGAAATCCGTAGTCAGGAGAATGGTCGTGTATTACCCGCGCTTCCACCCTTTCTGCTCAGCGATGGACCTTGTGAACTCGAATGCGTGGGCTCTGCGCTTCCTTATTTCCTCCTCTGCGTGGGACTGGGAATCATATCTCGACGAGGGGATCTATTACCTCTGATACATCCCTTCCCTCTGGACCATTCGCTCAGTGAAGGGATGAAACCTCTGCATATCTGTTTTCCCAGCGAGATTCCCTTCCACCAACGATTTTCACTCAGTGTGATTGGGTAATTTTGGCTCGACGCATTTATTTCCAACACCTTTAATGGCTAGCGATCCACCCTGTTATTTTCTTACAGTTGACAGATGTCCTTGCGTCCTTCCAACACCTTTAATTAAGAGTGCCCTTTTAATAATTTTTTTTTCTTTCGTAATGTATTTCCGATGGTTAGGTTATTGCTTAGCTTTATTGTTGTTTCCCTTACTGAGTTTGTGTAATAATTAATGTTAGGATTAGGTTACCCCAGGTTATTATTGCATGCGATCAAGATGTGGTTACCTTGCTGATATTTAAATGTGCTTGGAATTCCACATAATATATGGTAGTCATATTTATTCAACCTTGGAACTATAGGATTTAAACTCCAACTATTAAAGGGTAATCATATTTCATTCAATCGGTACCATGTGACTTATGGTTATTGTATCCACTTTCTTCCAAATTAATGCTATGTGGTTATTGAGAAATCCACCCTTATCACTTGTCTTTTTTTGGTCCTTTACCTTATAAAAGAAATTCATAGCAATATGTTGTAGATAAATTGTTTACCTTGTACAATAATGTTTAGCGTAATAATTAAAGATGTTGCGCCACGAATAATGGATAGTGGCTCTTGCACCTCGAATTTGTAGTTCCCAAGAGGTGTATAGTTAATATATTGAATGTGCGCACTGAGTTAAATGGATAATACTTTTGCACCTAAGCTTAATATAATGTATGTTGAATTTACAATTTAGTTTTCCTTGCGCAATACATTAATGATGAGATTAATTAAAAGTTAGATTTCTCACGCGTGTGATTATATAGCATAAGCAAATGATTATGTGGACCTACGATTTATTGCGCGCATTAAATTAAATTGAAAGGGGTGTTTGTTGTAGATATTGGATTTCTTGCATGAAATAATTTTTACTATAATGAATGTTGATTTATCACTTATTACGGGATCCATTAAAATGTTATTGCTGGATGGATAAATGACTAGCTTTCTATTGCACCCTGATTACTGATATTGCCTGATTGGGTTAGAAATTGGTTATTGATGCATCTTTAATTTTATTGAAGTACGATTGATTTTTAATGGTATTCTCTTGCACCTTACAGTTCGTAATATTTCACTTGTGTCACGAATTTTGAGATGTATAATTGATTGCATAATTAAATTCTTCGGTGCCTTGGTTTAATGTGATGTATGATGAGTTATGCGTATGATTACTAGTGTGTCATGATATGGATAGATGAATCGAGGATTGTGAAGAATCATAGATGATGTTGACTTAGCTAGTTTGGTTGGGATTGATTATGTTAGTGGGATGTAGACACCTCCTTGTTCCTCAAAATAGTCGCCAACCCTAAGACCTTAAATGGTAAAAATCGATGGGAACCTGCGCTTGAGCATTGATTATGTGTCCTGGAGGTCCTAACCTTGCAGGGTAGGTTGTGCAGGTAGTATCTTATGTATTTATTGTGATTGTCCTTATGATCCTTAAGTAGCGTTATGTTATTTCATGCTAACTTGATGTTATCTGATGATTAACTTTATGTGATGAATTAAGCGATTTATGATTCGAACTGTTATGCATCGTTATTAATTGTAGAATGCAATGATGTTGGGATTATGTTAATTAATGTGTTATACATTGATAATTATGTCATAGTTCATGATGATGATGCGTCTTCTAGTGTCGTAATTGATGGTTAATGCATTGTTATTGTTTCATTAAATACGTGAAAGTTGTGTTGATGATGTTGTTATTTAATATGATGTTTTAATTACCTAACAAAACATTAAAAATAATTTTTTTTTTTACATGTTGTACGTCGATTTTGTTGTAGTAACGGCGAGGGCCGTTACAATTCCTCACTAGCACATCCCCACTTGCACCATTAATTTTCTTTTTAATTTAATAATTTTGAAATTCCACATTTTATTTTAATTAAAAGTCAATTTCCCTCACCTTTCCCAAAAGCGCTCCTTAAATCACTCCTATTTGTCTATTTATTCCCCATATTCCCATTTAATGACTGATGCCTTACTAAATTTGAGTTGAGTTAAAATATGATTCTTCTTCTAGTTAACTAGAGGTAGCTAGACTCTTGATTCCTTTCTATGCGTACCCTATTCTCTCTTCTTTATTTCATTCTTATTTAAAAAACTCCCTTATAATATTTTCTTGCACACATGTGCCTTATATTAAATCCTTAAATATAGTTCACCTTTTCTTAATTCTAAACTTGATTTACTTCATTCCTTTTTAATTTAATTTACAATTTAGTATTAGTCTTCTTACAAAAGCTTAGACTTAAGCTTAATTTCTTCCTCCCTTTTTGAATAGGTGTAGTCTTTTATCGGGATTCTTAATTAATAAATTCAATCTTTAATTAATTAATTAAATCCAACAATGCTTAAAGATTTTACAAGGTTTAATTATTCGCTCAAGGTTTTCTAGGCCACCTAGATTCATTGACTCAAGATGATGCAGGAGCATCGCCAACATCAAGCGAGCTAGCGCGGAGACACCGGACAACTAGACAACCACCCAACGCAAATTTTGAAATTGTCTTGAAGTTAATGCGCCGAACATAAATGTAATAATTTAATGAAGGCACACTTGTATAATGTAATGGACCTTGAGCGATTCGCTCTCGTCCTTAGTAGATGGAGGCATTTATGAAATTAAATGTAAGTAGGTAGAATTGAATGTGTAGATTTGACAGTTTTAGAGCGCAAGAGGGAAACGAGATATAGACACCCTCACTTGTAACATTAGCATGATACAGTTAGAGAAGGAGGAGCAAGAGAATGCAGAGAGCTGTGTAAGAACACCCATGTACAGATATTTGAATTAATAGAAAAAAGCTTTGATTCAAATTCATGGCGTCGTGCTTGTTCTCTGTGTATGTATGTTGAATGTTATGCTCATGAATGTTTACTTCCTATTATACAATAGTTTTATATGCTATGTATATGATTTCATGTTTGAGTTTGAAGTCTAAAAGGAAGTAGGAATGAGTTTCAATTGTTTCTCTATCTGAGCAAGAGTTCTTGCAAGGAGTGCAGTTGAAGTTGTCCGCAAGGAGTGCATTGACAAAGGCTTAAGATAGGATAACTTTTGTTCTCATTCACCCAGAAGTGCATTTGGGATACAGGAGCCATGAAAGGAGTGCGCAGGCCGAGGGAAGTCTCAGAGTTGCAAACCTGAGCGAAGAATTTAGAGACTGTATTGCAGGTGTGCACAGAGTCGAAAGATTTTCAACACTTGGAAGTGTTTGAAAGTTTGCCGCAAGGAGTGTGTGCAAAGGGTTTTTTTCTGAGGACTTGAAACCCGTAGAAAAGATTAGGAAGGATAAGGCCTTCGAAAAAAATCATTGAAGGACAGCCAGGTGAAGTTGTGACTGGAAGTATTAAGGAGGCGTCATAAGTCTGCACTGCAGGTGGACAAGTTTGTGGAGGAACGGACGGTCGTAATTCTCTGAGGAGGATTAGCAAAATTCCATGAGCTGTTAGATCTCATGGAAGAGTAGGGGAGATACGACAAGTATTCCCGAGGGTTCTAAGCTCAGGAGGTGTAGAACCGTCAAGCCAAGGCAACATGGGTTGTTGGATCATTTGCGAGATCGCCTATTGGGATTTCGCGAGTGGAAGGATCGAAGGTTTGATATTAAGGTTCACGAAGTCGCGAAAGGCGAAGGCTAAGAGGACGGTGTGGGACTAGAGGAGTCGGCGAGGTAGACAGGTGGCAGATTATTGTTGTGGAGTCAAAGTCCGTTGACCATTTTGGGATTTCGTGGAGTGAAGTTTCGAAAATTTGGCATTAGGATTCGCGATATTGTGAAGTCCGAAATCCCGATGGAGTGAAGGACTGTTGAAAAGTCAAAGTTTACGAGTGCATCGGAGTTTTGGTATATCGGGATTCGGGAATCTCAAGGACAAGTTGCTCAACATCGCGATTGCCGAAATCGCGATAGGGAAAATCCCGAAAGGGAAAAAGAAAGGTCAATGTTGACTATTTTCGAGTTTCAGGGATTTGAGAGACCAATGCTTGACCAACGGATTCGCAAAAGCGCGAAATCCGATCTCCTAAGTGCAAAGAGGGGATCCCATGAGGATTTGTTGTGGGTGCATATTTTCCAAAAGGAAAATAGAAGAACGTTTTGGAGTTCTTCGGGCTAGGGAAGGGAGAAAGATCCTGTGTTGATGTGGACCTTCCGACCTGTGGGTTGATAGGTTGCAGGCGTCAAAATCATTTGTGGTATCAGAGCTCAGAAAGATTCTTTGCTTTCTGTAGCAGAGAAGAGGAGGATTCATCATGCCACCGAGGAGAAGAGATAGACAATCACCCGATCTAGAGGATAGGGAAATGCCGAGGAGAAGAGGTAGGAAGATGACTGATCCAGTTATGGAGAGAGAGATGTGTGATCTACGAGCTAGACTTGAAGACATGGAAACAACACAAAGGCGTATAGTCAGTGCTGGGGATCTCAATGATTCCAAAAGTGAAATTGAGGTTGAACATGAAGAGGAAGTTGCAGCCGAAGATGCAGCAAACGAATGTTTGATCAAAGCTATTGCAAGAATGGGTGCAAGAGAAAAAATGGACATTCCAGTTTACGAGGGAAACTTGGATGTAGAGGAGCTTCTAGACTGGATTAGATCTCTAGACACATACTTTGACTATGAAGATGTCAAAGAGGACAAGAAGGTCAAGCATGCTGTCATGAGATTGAAGGGACATGGAACATTATGGTGGAATGAACTACAAGCTAATAGACGCTACAAGGGCAAGCAGAAGATCAAAAGATGGGACAGGATGATCGCAAAAATGAAAACGAGATTCATCCCCAGAGATTACCAGATCACTCTGTTCAGGAGGATGCAGAACCTGAGACAGAAGATGATGTTAGTAAAAGAATATACTGAAGAATTCTACAAGCTGAACATCAGGGCAGGTCATCGGGAGAGCGATGATGAAAAAGTTTCCAGATATATGAATGGCCTGAGATACGACATCCAGGATGAGGTGAGCATGTTTACCATTCAAACGATGGAAGATTCTTATCAATTGTCTCTGAAAGCTGAAGAGAAGCTGAGACGAAAGAAGAGTCAAAGAGGCCGAGGCAGAAGTCAGCCCATAGGCAAATTAGTTTCCCAGGATAAAAACCAGAAACCCAAGGAAGACTGGAAGAAACCTCTGACTCATACTGAGAGAGGTGGAACCTCACAACGAGGGAAATATGCTGAACAAAGAGGACAACATACTGAGCAGAGAGGAGATTATGCTGATAATAATACTTTTCCTTGTACCAGAGGTAGAGGAAGAGGAAGAGGTGGAGTAATAACATGCTTCACTTGTGGGAAAAATGGGCACAAGTCTTATGAGTGTCCAGATAAAAAGAAAGAAGGAGGAGAAACTCACATCGTCGAAGCACAGAGGAGAGATGTTGAGGCAGAAGATGTTGAAGGCAGAAGATTGTTGATGATGTGAAAAGCTCTTTTGACACAAGAGAAGGAGGTGGAGAGTTCAGTCCAAAGAAACAAACTTTTTCGGACTGCTTGCAAGACCAAGGACAAGGTATGCAAGGTCATTATGGACAGTGGAAGCACTGATAATCTCGTTTCAACCAAGATGGTAGAAAAGTTGGAGCTGGAGACGATTGATCATCCGAGCCCATACAAAGTTTCGTGGCTACAAAAAGGACACCAGGTAACTATCACTAAACAATGTTTAGTTGAATTTAAGATAGGGGGATATAATGATAAAATATTATGTGATGTTATTCCCATGGATTTTTGTCATTTATTACTGGGTGGACCATGGCAATATGATAGGAATGTGATTCATGATGGGAGAATGAACACATACACCCTAGAGAAGAATGGGGGAACTCACATGTTGCTTCCAATTAAGGATAAGGAGGTGAAACCTGAAGTAAGCAACACTGTACTTCTCATGAGTGGGAAGGAACTTCTTACCGAGGTAAAGAAGAAAGAAGAACCACAATTCTTTGTGGTTAGGAAACCGAGGATTATTTTGACCAGCACAAGAGTAGATGATTTACCTAAAGAAATTTAGGAACTGCTGGAAGAGTTTGCTGACATAGTAGTGGACGAATTACCTCATTCGTTGCCACCGATTAGTAGTGTGAGTCATCATATTGATCTCATACCAGGAGCCAGCTTACCAAACAAAGCCGTGTATAGATTGACTCCGCAAGAGAATGAGGAGGTCAAAAGACAAGTCCAGGATTTGTTGGACAAAGGTTTGGTTAGGGAAAGCTTGAGTCCATGTGTTGTTCCAACAGTACTCAGTCCAAATAAAGACGGAGGTTGGAGGATGTGTACTGACTCTAGGGCGATTAATAAAATAACCATCAGGTACAGATTTCCATTGTTGAGGATGGATGATCTGATGGATTGCTTGAGTGGAGAAAAATTCTTTTCAAAGATTGATTTGAAAAGCGGATATCATCAGATTCGCATGAGAGAAGGTGATGAATGGAAGACAACATTCAAAACCAATGAAGGGTTGTATAAATGGCTTGTTATGCCATTTGTCTTAACAAATGCGTCGAGTAACTTCATGAGGTTGATGAACGAAGTCCTGAAGGAGTTCATCGGAAAATTTGTTATCGTATATCTGGATGATATATTTATTTTTAGCAGAACAGAGGCTGAACATCTGAAGCATTTGGCTACAGTGATGAAGAGGCTACAATAGGAGAAGTTGTTGATAAATATGAAAAAATCCTCATTTATGAAAACATAGCACATTTATCTAGGATTTGTTATTTCTGCAGATAAATTGAGGATGGATCCAGATAAGGTGGAAGTGATCAAGAATTGGCCATCACCGAAGAATATTTTCGAGGTGAGAAGTTTTCACGGATTGGCTTGCTTCTACCGAAAATTCATCAGAAATTTCAGTGTAATTAGTGCAACAATGATGGACACAGTGAAGAAAAGACACAAGTCTTTTCACTGGACAGAAGAGGCTGAAAAAAGCTTCAATTTATTGAAGAGGAAGATCATGGAACAACCAATTTTGGTGTTGCTTGATTTTCGAAAGACATTTCAGGTGAAATGCAATGCAAGCGGATTTGCAATAGTGGCAGTCTTGAGTCAAGAAGATAGGCCGATTGCATACTTCAGCGAGAAGCTGAATGAAGTGAAAGTGAAGTACTCCACTTATGACAAGGAGTTTTATGCTATCATACATGCATTGAAGAAATGGAGGCATTACTTAATCCCGAAGGAGTTTGTCTTATATAGTGACAATCATGCATTGCAGTGTGTGACTCAACAGGAAAAGTTGAATCAGAGACATGTCAAATGGGTTGAATATATGCAGAATTTCACTTTTGTGATTAAACATATTTCTGGTACTGCTAACAAAGTTGCTGATGCTTTGAGCAGGAAGTGTTTGCTATTACAGGAGTTCAAAGTCAAAACATTGGGTTTTGATGATTTCAAAGACATGTATAAAGAAGATCCAGATTTTAAAGAGGCGTATGAAGCAGCTGAGAATCCATTTATTAGAGATAGAAGCCAATGGGACGAATACATGATCCAGGAAGGATTGTTGTTCAAGGGAAATCAACTGTGTATTCCAAAATGCTCCATGAGGGAGAATTTGCTGAAGGAGAAACACAGTGGAGGATTAGCAGGGCACGTTGGTCATGACAAGACGTTCGCAAAGCTGAGTGAGTCATATTTTTGGCCGGGAATGCGAACAGACATCAAGAGATTCGTGAACAGATGTAGAATTTTCCAGCATTCAAAGGGAAGAAGACAAAATGCAGGGTTTTATTAACCATTTCCCATACCTGAGAGGCCATGGGATGCAATCAACATGGATTTCATATTGGGGTTGCCAAGAACACAAAGAGGGTTCGACTCAATCTTTGTGGTGGTGGATAGATTTTCCAAGATGGCACACTTCATTCCATGTTAGAAAATGAGTGATGCAACGCACATTGCGAACCTGTTTTTCAAAGAAGTTAGTCGACTTCATGGCTTACCAAGGAGCATAGTTTCGGATAGAGATACGAAGTTCATAGGACACTTCTGGAGGACATTGTGGAAGAAGCTAGGGACTAACTTATCGTTCAGTTCTGCTTATCATCCTCAGACAGATAGACATACAGAAGTGGTAAACAAAAGTTTGGGAGACTTGCTGAGAATCTTGGTGACAGAGCACCACAGCCAGTGGGACAATATATTGCCGCAGGCAGAGTTTGCGTATAATGACTCAGTGAATAGAAGCGTAGGGCAGAGTCCATTTCAGATTGTATATGGCATGCAACTGAGAGGAATTTATGAGCTGAGGGATTCAGAACAAACTGCGACTAGGAGAACTAGTGCAGAAGAATTCATAGAGGCCCTGAAGGAATTTTACAGCAAGGTGAAGGACCGATTGCAGAATTCAAATCAGGAATATAAGCACAGAGCAGATCAACATAGAAGACAACTTTAGTTTGAAGTTGGTGATTTGATTCTGGCACATTTGAGAAAGGAAAGGTTCCCGAGAGGAACATACAATAAACTGAAGATGAAGAAAATCGAACCATGTAAGGTCTTGAGAAAAATTGGGGCAAATGCTTATGAGATTGAATTACCTGATGGGATTGGAATTTCTCCAATATTCAATGTCTCAGATTTGTACCCATATAAACCTGAGGAAGCAGGAGAAAAAAATGAATAGACAGAGGTGCAGTGGCGAAAGAAAATGCCAGTTGGTAAGAAGACCAGAAGAAAAGAATATTTTGAGTATTTGGTCAAGTGGAAGGACCATCCAGTTGAAGATGCTATCTGGGAGAATGAAGCGGAGATCCAAAAGCATGGATAGACTGTGCACGAGCTCATGGACAGGAGCCCATGAAAATTTTCAAGCGAGGGAGTATGATGCAGGAGCATTGCCAACATCAAGCGAGCTAGCGCGGAGACACTAGACAGCTGGACAACCACCCAATGCAAATTTTGAAATTGTCTTGAAGTTAATTTGTCGAACATAAATGTAATAATTTAATGAAGGCACACTTGTATAATGTAATGGAACTTGAGTGATTCGCTCTCGTCCTTAGTAGATGGAGGCATTTATGAAATTAAATGTAAGTAGGTAGAATTGAATGTGTAGATTTGACAGTTTTAGAGTGTAAGAGGGAAACGAGATATAGACACCCTCACTTGTAACATTAGCATGATACAGTTAGAGAAGGAGGAGCAAGAGCATGAAGAGAGCTGTGTAAGAACACCCATGTACATATATTTGAATTAATAGAAAAAAGCTTTGATTCAAATTCATGGCGTCGTGTTCGTTCTCTGTGTATGTATGTTGAATGTTATACTCATGAATGTTTACTTCCTATTATACAATAGTTTTATATGCTGTGTATATGATTTCATGTTTGAGTTTGAATTTTGAAAGGAAGTAGGAATGAGTTTCAATTGTTTCTCTATCTGAGCAAGAGTTCCTGTAAGGAGTGCAATTGAAGTTGTCCGCAAGGAGTGCATTGAAAAAGGGTTCAGATAGGATAACTTTTGTTCTCATTCACCCAGAAGTGCATTTGAGATACAGGAGCCGTGCAAGGAGTGCATAGGCCGAGGGAAGTCTCAGAGTTGCGAACCTGAGCGAAGAATTTAGAGACTGCTGTTGCAGGTGTGCGCAGAGTCGAAATATTTTCAACACTTGGAAGTGTTTGAAAGTTTGCCGCAAGGAGTGTGTGAAAAGGTTTTTTTTATGAGGACTTGAAAGCCATAGAAAAGCTTAGGAAGGATAAGGCCTTCGAAGAAAACCATTGAAGGACAACCAGGTGAAGTTGTGACTGGAAGTATTAAGGAGGCGTCGTAAGTCTGCGCCGCAAGTGGACAAATTTGTGGAGGAACGGACGGTCGTAATTCTCTAAGGAGGATTAGCGAAATTTCATGAGCCGTTAGATCTCGCAGAAGAGTAGGGGAGATATGAAAAGTATTCCTGAGGGTTCTAAGCTTAGGAGGGGTAGAACCGTCGAGCCAAGGCAGCAAGGGCCGTTGGATCATTCGCGAGATCGCCTATCGGGATTTCGCGAGTGGAAGGATCGAAGGTTTGATATTAAGGTTCACGAAGTCGTGAAAGGCGAAGGCTAAGAGGACGGTGTGGGACCAGAGGAGTCGGCGAGGTGGACAGGTGGCAGATTATCATCGTGGAGTCAAATTTCGTTGACCGTTTCAGGATTTCATGGAGTGAAGTTCCGAAACTTTGGCATTAGGATTCGCGATATTGCGAAGTCCAAAATCCTGATGGAGTGAAGGACCGTTGAAAATTCAAAGTTTGCGAGTGCATCCGAGTTTCAGCATATTTGGATTCAAGAATCTCAGGGACAAGTTGCTCGACATTGCGATCGCCGAAATCGCGATAGGGAAAATCCCGAAAGGGAAAAAGAAAGGTCAACGTTGACTGTTTTCAGGTTTTAGGGATTTGAGAGACCAACGCTCGACCAACGGATTCATGAAAGTGTGAAATCTGATCTCCTAAGTGCAAAGAGGGGATCCCACAAGGATTTGTTGTGGGTGCAGATTTTCCAAAAGGAAAATAGAAGAATGTTTTGGAGTTCTTCGGGCCAGCGAAGGGAGAAAGATCCTGTGTTGACGTGGACCTTCCAACCCGCGGGTTGAGAGGTTGCGGGCGTTGACGTCACAAGAGTTATTTTCATGACGTGCCCTTCAAAACACAACTCCATGCTCCAAGGGTGCCACTTGCCTTTTGACTGGTTTTGGTAGTTGTTCAACCCTTCGAGTCAACACTCCATTTGGGTGACCTTGTGAGAGACTAAGGGCTTCTAAGGAATAAGTACCCCTCCTTATTGCGCACCCCTTAGAATATTCATGAGCGAATATCTCAGTCTACCCTCATGACATTGTGGACCTCTCGAACGAGGTAATCGTTAACCTACAATTTGAGCCACGTCGGGATTTCCAGTAGGCTGTGACAGGGACATTTCCACACCTCTCCCTCAATATCTAGTTTCTGTGCATGGCCCCTTTACTCCTTATGTGATTCAGATTAGTAAGAGTTCGTCAGCCTGCATCCATCAATGAAACACTATCAATGATCCATATAAAAAATCATACTATAATCGATCATATGTCACATATGCATAAATGAAATATTCAAACCAATACAATGTTAGAATATAGAATATTGTTCTTGTTTTACCATTGACAATACCCTTGTCACCCAACCATAGGCCGAAGCCACCCTCTGAGCACCTTGACCTTGACAAAGAAGAATACTGGTAGCAATCAATAGCCAAGCAGGGCTAATGCACCAAGCAAGAAAAGAAACAAAAGCTGATCATATAGTCCACTCAGAAAACTAGCGCAACACCTTCCCCAAAAAATTGTGCACAAAACTACTAATTGCAGTGCACACAACTAGCTCTTTGCAATTCTGAGAATGTGAAATAATGAGAACTGGTGCCCTGTATTTATAGTAGTTTTGGCAGACTTACTGGGGCCAACTTCTCCTTCTGGGTACTAATTAATTAATATTAATTATATTTCTGCAGTCGGCATCTTGTCTAGGGTTTCCTTTACTTCCTTTCTTCCTTCTGGAATATTCTAATCTCGTCATAGGTCACAATAGAGGTTCATACCTACCGAAGCTACCATAATATCAACACTCCCTCCTAGCTATGGAGGTATGGTCTTGAGCACAAACAAACCATTGAAATGGTAGTATCACGAGCACCATCATTATTATCCAACTGGATAATCTCCTATGAAAACTGGTACAACATCAATTGATAGAACACACCTATGTTTATCTATGGTAGTACGCAACTACTCAAACTGTGACACATAGTCACAAACAGTGGAACAAATCCACCACAGTAGTATATCTCTACTGTCTAGAGACAAGTAGTCTCCATAACAATCATCTCATGCCAACCTGCACATAAAATATTGTTATCAAATAAACTGAATCATCTGGGACAATCTTTCACTCATGTCTATGAGATCTGAAAAAATATCTTCCCTCAGAGTAGAACAATGAGATATCTGGACTATTCTTCTCAAGCACTGAAGAATAACTATCATGTCTTATGAACCTAGACCATTCCCCACCCTAGGCCATTCTTCCTACACTAATCAAAGTGCACCCTGTAGAGAATGTATAAACCCTAAGGAATGCCTGTCCCTGATTGCTGAGCCTGGACCATTCCCCACCCTGGGCCATTCCTCCTACACTACTCAAACTGCACCCTGGAGAAAATGTATAAACCCTAAGGAATGACTGTTCAGACCAGTTCCTCTATTAACCACAAGAGGAAAATACTGTCTTGTATCAACCTCCAAAACAGACCATTCCTCATGTTAACCACAATGACAAATCACTGTCCGGCGAGGCGAGCCAGTCTTCTTGAGTAACCCTCAAGAAGAGAGACTGCCCTAGACCACTCCCCATGTTAACCACAATGGGAAGTCATTGTCTATGATACATCAACAATCTGGACCACTTCCCATGTTAACCACAATGGGAAGTTGTTGTCCATCAGAAATCTCAATCCACTTTCTGAACAGGAAAGAATCTGTCCAATCTAGACTATTTTTCAATCACAAGGATAAATGTTTCAATAATATTTTCAGTGCTCCCTCCTAACCTGGAGAGTCATTTAATCAAAAAAATAAATGTTTTCAATAATATTTTTAGTTCTCTCTCCTAACCTGGAGAGTCTTCCCTTTCAGCTAAGGGAGTTATTTCCATGATCCCCATCTTCTCTTGGAAATATGCAAACTTTATTCTAGATAGAGATTTTGTCATGATGTCTGTTGTTTTCTCATCAGTGGCGATATACTCGAGCTTTACCTCTCCTTCCTAGGCTTTATCTCGAATAAAGTAGTATTTTATCTCAATATGTTTTGACCTTTCATGAAACATAGGATATTTTGATAATCTTATACAACTCTGATTATCACAATGTATTATGGTCGATTTTGGAATCTGATCAAATAAGTCAGAAATTGACTTCCTTAACCATATTGCTTCAGTGCATGCTTCACATGCTGCGATATACTCTGCTTCTGTTGTGCTGAGTGCGATAGTCTTCTGTTTCCTATTGCCCCAAGATATCATAGTGGAGCATAAGCTAAAACACATGCCTGAAGTGATTTTTCTATCTTCTGCACTTCCTGCCTAATCTGAGTCTGTGAATCCATGAAGCTGTATAACACTGGATGCGGTATATCTGAAGCCATAGTTTATTGTCCCATGAATATATATTAGGACATGATTTGTAGCTATCCAATGCTCTTGTCTAGGTTCCACCTGGAACTGACTTAATGTATTTATGACAAAGGAAATATCTGGTCGAGTATTTACCAAATACATCAATGACCCAATTAGTTGTCGATATAGAGATGGATCTACAGGGTCAAAATCCGGGACTTTCACTTTTCTTATATCCGCATTCATAGGAGTGTCAATGGACTTACAGTCCATCATTCCAAACTTCTGAAGGATCTTTATTGCATACTTTCCCTGTCCAAGGAATACTTCACCACACTTCTTCCATACTTCTAGTCCCAAGTAATAATGCATGAGACCTAGATCTTTCATATCAATATCAAAAGCTAATTCCTTCTTGCACTGGATAATGAGAGATTCTTCACCTATTATGAATAGATCGTCAACATATAATAGTAGAATCACAGGTGCATTATCCACAAATTTGTAATAAAGGTTTGGATCTGCATGACTCTTGGAGAAACCAAGTCTTGTTAGATAGCTGTCCATTTTGGAATACCAAGCCATCTTGCTTGAGTCCATATAGAGCTTTCTTCAATCTGCAAACGTGAGTGTTGGAGCATATCTCTAACTTACATTAGTTTATACCTATATTAGACTCCTAGATCTTGGTTAATACATTCATTTACACTTTATTTCACCTAATTTGGCCACATAGAGAAGAAGGGCACCTCATCCCTAGATTTTAGGGAAAACTGCTAATTTTAGATCAAGACTCAACTCCCGGTTCTTGATTTTCTCGATTTTTTCTTGATTTATTCCAAATCCCCCATGAAAAAACTCATCTATTATTAGGGAATTCGCACCTCCTCTTTGAGTGAGAGATTTATTCCTTAATTAATGATTTTTGCCGTTACTATTATAAGTAACTACTATTTCGGGTCAGTTAAGTGAATTGGAACTGCTTCTCTTGTCAGTTAAGTGAACTTAAGTGAGATAATGTGCATCACTTAACTCTTGTGGAAATTAATGAGTGTGTGACATGTATATTTAGTGGTCTAGGTCGAACTATGTGGTCTCCCTTAGCTTATGACACCTATTTTAGTTATTTCTAGCTTTTTTGACTAGAATTTCTATGTTGGAAATTCTATATATTCACCTCCTCTCTTCTTTTTGAGGATGGTTTCTCATGTATATTCATTTTTGATTAATATAATTCTCTGATTTATGGATACAAAATTTCTCTCATCTCTTGAATATCAACAAATTATTTGTGTTCAATTTAACTAGAATTCTAGATCTATCAGGGTTTCTGCAAGAATTCTACATGGTATCAGAGCTAGATTGAATCTAGTGGATTGTACATGGTTTTATTTGCAGGTATAGATCATCTGGAGGCACAAAAAACAACAATGGATCATCTATATCATCCCAAAAAACTCATTCTAAATCCTTTCAATTGCTTCGAATGGAAGACAAAGATCTCTCTGCTCCTCCAAAGCAAAGGGCTTTACCAGGTAACAATGGGAACGGAGAAAGAACTGACTGCTGCATCAGAGATGATAAATTATTTCAATAAATCAGATGAAGAAATTGGGCTGATATTCCTATCAATTTACAGAGATCTCCTCTTTCATGTTAGTGGAGCCACTACTCTCGATGTGGTCTGGACCACATTGGAAGGACTATTCATCAAGCAGGATGCAATGAGAGTGCATCAAATGGAGAATGAACTCATATCCCTAAGTCCAATTCATTTCACAAAACTGCAAGAATTATTCACTAAGTTCAAATCCATCCTTGTTGAACTTAATGCATGTGGAGTCACGAAAGGGGAACGACAACTCATCCTTTCAATTCTCTTGAAACTAGGCCTTGACTATTCCGTATTTGTGTCGTCTTTTCAAGCATCTAAATTGACTCAGGAAAAATGGAAAATGCCTCCATTGAATGATTTCATTGCATCATTGAATCAAGAGAAAGCTAAGTTAGTCCAAATGGGTGCCATCAAGTGTTCCAATAACCAAGCACTTGCGGCTACTGATGCTCCATAGAGCAGTGGAAAAGACAAGGAAAAAGGAACGGGTAAATTTCCTGAATCGAAGAAGGAGAGATTCTCACAATCTTCAGAGAACTTTTCTGAGCCTAGGGGTAAAATGAAGAAGAAGGAAAGAACACTTTTCAGATACTGTTCCAAAGGTTTTCATTCCGAAGAAAATTTCATGAGGAAGACTATCAATGAGATGGCTAAGCAATTGCAGCAGCACAATCTCACGGTGCCCGAAAATGCAAAGAAGAAAGATGATAACAAAACGGGAGGGAGAGAACAAGATGGTCATGCTTTAATGGCTATCACATCCACTCCATCAGATTGGATCCTTGATTCAGGTGCATTGAACCATATTTTTGCATCAAAAGATGAATTTTCCTCCATCGAAGAAAGCACTAGATCCCCAATTTACTTGGGAGATGCCACACCCGCAAAGGTGTGCAGAGAAGGAATTGTTGATCTTGAAGGGGGTTGCTTCACAAATGTGCTTCATATACCCTCGCTGTCCACAAATCTTCTCTCGATATATAAGATCACTCATTCCGGCTCTAGAAGGAAGGTGGAGTTCACTCCGAACTCCGCAGTGATTACCGACATTTCCACATGCTCACAACTTGCACATGGAATTGCAGATCATAGTTCTTGTTTGTATTTCTTCTCCCACTTTGTTCCTAAATCTATTAGAAATATATTTGTATCACAATCTAATGATATCAGTAGGTTATGGCATGAAATATTTGGCCATCTAAACTATAAGTACTTGCATTAACTCAGCAAGGAAAACATGGTAGAAGGATTGCCAGCTATTAAATTCACAAGCGGTGTATGTCAAGGATGCATTCTTGGCAAGCATCCAGAGCAAAAGTTTGACAAAGGGAAGGAACAGAGAGATTCTTCACCTCTTGGGATGATTCACAGTGACATTACGGGCCCATTCCTGCATCCTTCAATCAGTATACAACTACAACACATAGTGCCATATACACCACAACAGAACGGTGTTCCGGAGAGGAAAAACCGGTCCTTAAAAGAGATGGCAAATTGTATGCTACAGTCGAAATCATTAGCTCCCAAGATATGGGATGAAGCTATTAATTGTGCAGAATACATTCAGAACCAATTTCCTCACAAATCACTCAAAGGCACCACTCCTTTTGAATGTTGGACCGGTAAGAAACCGAAAGTGTCACACTTTCTTATTTTTGGTTCACAAGCATGGGCTCACATTCCGACAGATAAGAGAAAGGATTTGGAGCCTCAAAGTGTTGAATGCATATTTTTTGGATATCTTGAAGGTGTCAAAGAATATATATTTCTAGACTCTCACACTAAAAATTTCATTCTAGCTCGAAGTGTGAAGTTTGAAGAAGAATCACTGCATGATTTTTCAAAAGACCCTACCGAGGAACCGCTTGTTGTCATTGATGAGGAGGAATTAGAAACTTCTTCGAGCACTTCAGAGCATCCATCAGAGCAGCCTTTTAGGTCTGATACATAGGATGAGGAGTAGATCATGGATTCTCCAACTCAGTTGCCAACTTGGGCAGAAAAAACCCTGCAAGATGCGGGTGAACTAGTCAGTGATCCTGCAGATACAAGAAGGACTAGATCACAGTTTTTTGGGGCTCCTCAAGCCATGGATTCCAAAAAAAATTTGCTTCCCATACATTGCTATATGTCACTTGTTTCAAATCCAAAGTCACACTCTGAGGTTGTAGACATCTTCACCAAGTCCTTCACTGAAAAGAAATTTTCAGAACTGAGAGCTATGCTTGGAGTGGTAGAGACAACTAAGTAGGTCACTTTTGGCCACTAAACATTTTTTTTCCTCTTTTT
>ML776753.1:448573-464809 GCA_009831015.1 Picea engelmannii | reverse complement strand
TATTTTCAGGGCCTACATGTACTTCCTTTTTCAATTCACTTTGTCATCTTCAAAAATTCATTTCTCCTCAACCATGAGGATCCATGTGATGTGCCACATACCATCGGAAACCGCATGATGTATACTATCCATTCATGGGTGTTGTATATGAATGTGCATTTTCCTTCATGTCCAAATACCTTTATCAATCTTGCGGTCCAAAACCCATGACTAGGGTTGACATCAATGACAACAATCAATCTTCCAACACCCCTTTACTAGACAACACCTAGAAAAATCCTTGAGAAGCCTATGATAATATTGGTAAGAGAAATCTTAGATATTGTCTCAGCATAGGGCTATTCCACTGTACAAATAATCTATAACAACACATAGATAGCAACCACAATCCAAAGATGGCCCACAAAGAATGACACAAAAAATATCAAAGGGAGGATGATAGTATCAGGGTGAGGGAGGATGCTATCACATCAACCAGGGACTTGCACCCCAAAGCCCTCTAGATTGGAAAAGCCTTTGGTACAAGTAATGACTTATAAACCACCTCCATCTCACAATTGTTATCTATGTAGGATTATTCACAACACATACCCAACTAGACATTAACACACACTCAATTAAGAAGAGGGGTGTTAATGTGGAAGGAAATTCCACCATAGGGATATGTCATTGTAGAGATAGACTGTAACATCACCATAGATAATAACCACAAGACAAAGACAACCCACAATGCATGACACCGAAACCATCAACAATGTTATTAATAGAGTCGAGGAGGATTCTATCACATCAACCTATGGAATTGCAGCCAAAGATAGTGTCCAGATCAACAAAGTTTTTGCCACATAGATAACAACCACAATCCAAAGATGGCCCACAAAGAATGACACCAAAACTATCAGCAATGTCAGTCCAAGAGCGAGGGAGGATGCCATGACATCAACCCAGGGACTTGCAGCCCAAATCCATCTTCCAGATTGGCAAAGATTTTGGTGTGAGCAATGACTTGTATACCATCTCCATCTTACAATTATTATCCATGTGGGATTATTCAAAACATAGTGACACACACACCCAAAAATGATGTTTAACGCACACACACACACACAATTAAGAAAAGTATTAATGTGAACACAATCCCAACATAAGAATATGCAACCGTAAATATAGCTTGTAAAATCACATAGAAAAAAACCACAAGCCAAATATCTCCCATGCGATATGATACCAAATCCATAGGCACTGGTAGTATCAAGGTGAGGGAGGATGCTATCACATCAACTGGGGACTTGCACCCTAAATCCCTCTAGATTGGCAAAGCCTTTGGTACAGGTAATTCCTTATAAACCACTTCCATCTCACAATTGTTATCTATGTAGGATTATTCACAACACATATCCAAGTGGACATTAACACACACACTCAATTAAGAAGAGGGGTGTTAATGTGGAAGGAAATTCCAACATACAGATATGTCACTTTAGAGATAGATTGTAACATCACCATAGATAACAACCACAAGCCAAAGACAACCCACAAGGCATGACACCTAAACCATCGGCAATGTTAGTAATAGAGTTCAGGAGGATGCTATCACATCAACCTGTGGAATTGCACCCAAAGACAGTGTCCAGATCAACAAAGTTTTTGGCACATAGATAACAACCACAATCCAAGGATGGCCCACAAAGAATGACACCAAAACTATCAACAATGTCAGTCCAAGAGCGAGGGAGGATGCCATGACATCAACACAAGGACTTGTAGCCCAAAGCCATCTTCCATATTGGAAAATATTTTGGTGTGATCAATGGCTTGTATACCATCTCCATCTTACAATTGTTATCCATCTGGGATGATTGACAACACAGTAAAACACACACCCAACAATGATGTTTAACGCACACACACACACACAATTAAGAAAAGTATTTATGTGAAAAAAATCCCAACATAAGAATATGCAATCGTAAATATATCTTGTAACATCACATAGAAAACAACCACAAGCCAAATATCGCCCATGCGATATGATACCAAATCCACAAGCACTGGTAGTATCAGGGTGAAGGAGGATGCTATCACATCAACCGGGGACTTGCACCCCAAATCCCTCTACATTGGCAAACCCTTTGGTACAAGTAATGCCTTATAAACCACCTCCATCTCACAATTGTTATCTATGTAGGATTGTTCACAATACATACCCAACTGGACATTAAGACACACACTCAATTAAGAAGAGGGGTGTTAATGTGGAAGGAAATTCCAACATAGGGATATGTCACTGTAGAGATAGACTGTAACATCACCATAGATAATAACCACAAGCCAAAGACAACCCACAAGGTATGACACCGAAACCATCGACAATGTTAGTAATAGAGTTTAGGAGGATGCTATTACATCAACCTGTGGAATTTCACCCAAAGACAGTGTCCAGATCAGCAAAGTTTTTAGCACATAGATAACAACCACAATCCAAAGATGCCCCACAAAGAATGACACCAAAACTATCAGCAATGTCAGTCCAAGAGCGAGGGAGGATGCCATGACATCAACCCAGGGACTTGCAGCCCAAAGACATCTTCCAGATTGGCAAATATTTTGGTGTGAGAAATGGCTTGTATACCATCTCCATCTTACAATTGTTATCCATCTGGGATTATTCACAACACAATGACACACACACCCAACAATGATGTTTAACACAAACACACACAGAATTAAGAAAAGTATTTATGTGAAAAAAATCCCAACATAAGAATATGCAACCATAAATATAGCTTGTAACATCACATAGAAAACAACCACAAGCCAAATATCGCCCATGTGATATGATACCAAATAGACAGGCACTGGTAGTATCAGGGTGAAGGAGGATGCTATCACATCAACCGGGGACTTGCACCCCAAAGCCCTCTAGATTGGCAAATCCTTTGGTATAGGTAATGCCTTATAAACCACCTCCATCTCACTATTGTTATCTATGTAGGATTATTCACAACACATACCCAACTGGACATTAACACACACACACAATTAAGAAGAGGGGTGTTAATGTGGAAGGAAATTCCAACATAGGGATATGTCACTATAGAGATAGATTGTAACATCACCATAGATAATAGCCACAAGCCAAAGATAACCCACAGGGCATGACACCGAAACCATCGACAATGTTAGTAATAGAGTTCAGGAGGATGCTATCACATCAACCTGTGGAATTTCACCCAAAGATAGTGTCCAGATCAACAAAGTTTTTGCCACATAGATAACAACCACAATCCAAAGATGGCCCACAAAGAATGACACCAAAACTATCAACAATGTCAGTTCAAGAGCTAGGGAGGATGCCATGACATCAACCCAGGGACTTGTAGCCCAAAGCCATCTTCCAGATTGGCAAATATTTTGGTGTGAGCAATGGCTTGTATACCATCTCCATCTTACAACTGTTATCCATGTGGGATTATTCACAACACAATGACACACACACACCCAACAATGATGTTTAACACACACACACACACAATTAAGAAAAGTATTAATGTGAACACAATCCCAACATAAGAATATGAAACCGTAAAGATAGCTTGTAACATCACATAGAAAACAACCATAAGCCAAATATCGACCATGCGATATGATACCAAATCCATAGGCACTGGTAGTATTAGGGTGAGGGAGGATGCTATCACATCAACCTAGGACTTGCACCCCAAATCCCTCCAGATTGGCAAATCCTTTGGTATAGGTAATGCCTTATAAACCACCTCCATCTCATAATTGTTATCTATGTAGGATTATTCACAACACATACCCAACTAGACATTAACCCACACATTCAATTAAGAAGAGGGGTGTTAATGTGGAAGGAAATTCCAACATAGGGATATGTCACTGTAGAGATAGACTGTAGCATCACCATAGACAACAACCACAAGCCAGAGACAACCCACAAGGCATGAAACCAAAACCATCGACAATGTTAGTAATAGAGTTCAGGAGGATGCTATCACATCAACCTGTGGAAGTGCACCCAAAGATAGTGTCCAGATCAGAAACGTTTTTGGCACATAGATAACAACCACAATCCAAAGATGGCCCACAAAGAATGACACCAAAACTATCAGCAATGTTAGTCCAAGAGCAAGGGAGGATGCCATGACATCAACCCAGGGACTTGCAGCCCAAACCCAATAATGATGTTTAACACACACACACACACACAATTAAGAAAAGTATTAATGTGAACACAATCCCAACATAAGAATATGAAACCGTAAAGATAGCTTGTAACATCACATAGAAAACAACCACAAGCCAAATATCGCCCATGCGATATGATACCAAATCCACAGGCACTGGTAGTATCAGGGTGAGGGAGGATGCTATCACATCAACCAGGAACTTGCACCTCAAATCCCTCCAGATTGGTAAATCCTTTGGTACAGGTAATGCCTTATAGACCACCTACATATCAAAATTGTTATCTATGTAGGATTATTCACAACACATACCCAACTGGACATTAACACACACACTCAATTAAGAAAAGGGGTGTTAATTTGGAAGGAAATTCTAACATAGAGATATCTCACTATAGAGATAGACTGTAACATCACCATAGATAACAACCACAAGCCAAAGGCAGACCACAAGACATGACACCGAAACCATCGGCAATGTTAGTAATAGAATCAAGGAGGATTCTATCACATTAACCTGTGGAATTGCACCCAAAGATAGTGTCCAGATCAGAAACGTTTTTGGCACATAGATAACAACCAAAATCCAAAGATGGCCCACAAAGAATGACACCAAAACTATCAACAATGTCAGTTCAAGAGCGAGGGAGAATGCCATGACATCAACCTAGGGACTTGCAGCCCAAAGACATCTTCCAGATTGGCAAAGATTTTGGTGTGAGCAATGGCTTGTATACCATCTCCATCTTACAACTGTTATCCATGTGGGATTATTCAAAACATAGTAACACACACACCCAACAATGATGTTTGACGCATAGACACACACAATTAAGAAAAGTGTTAATGTGAACACAATCCCAACATAAGAATATGCAACCATAAATATAGCTTGTAACATCACATAGAAAACAACCACAAGCCAAATATCGCCCATGTGATATGATACCAAATCCACAGGCACTGGTAGTATCAGGGTGAGGGAGGATGCTATCACATCAACTAGGGACTTGCACCCTAAATCCCTCTAGATTGGCAAATCCTTTGGTACAAGTAATGCCTTATAAACCACCTCCATCTCACAATTGTTATCTATGTAGGTTTATTCACAACACATACCGAACTGGACATTAACACACACACTCAATTAAGAAAAGAGGTGTTAATGTGGAAGGAAATTCCAACATACAGATATGTCAATTTAGAGATAGACTGTAACATCACCATAGATAACAACCACAAGCCAAAGATAGCCCACAAGGCATGACACCGAAACCATCGGCAATGTTAGTAATAGAGTTCAGGAGGATGCTATCACATCAACCTGTGGAATTGCACCCAAAGACAGTGTCCAGATCAGAAAAGTTTTTGGCACATAGATAACAACCACAATCCAAAGATGGCCCACAAAGAATGACTCCAAAACTATCAGCAATTTCAGTCCAAGAGAGAGGGAGGATGCTATGACATCAACCCAAAGACTTGTAGCCCAAAGCCATCATCTAGATTAGCAAATATTTTGGTGTGAGCAATGGCTTGTATACCATATCATCTTACAATTTTTATCCATGTGGGATTATTCACAACACAGTGACACACACACCCAACAATGATGTTTAACGCACACACACACACAATTAAGAAAATTAGTTATGTGAAAAAAATCCCAACATAAGAATATGCAACCGTAAATATAGCTTGTAACATCACATAGAAAACAACAACAAGCCAAATATCGCCCATGCGATATGATACCAAATTCACGGGCACTAGTAGTATCAGGGTGAAGGAGGATGCTATCACATCAACTGGGGACTTGCACACCAAAGCCCTCTAGATTGGCAAAGCCTTTGGTATAGGTAAAGCCTTATAAACCACCTCCATCTCGTAATTTTTATCTATGTAGGATTATTCACAACACATACCCAATTGGACATTAACACACACACTCAATTAAGAAGAGGGGTGTTAATGTGGAAGGAAATTCCAACATAGGGATATGTCACTGTAGAGATAGACTGTAACATCACTATAGATAATAACCGCAAGCCAAAGACAACCCACAAGGCATGACACTGAAACCATCGACAATGTTAATAATAGCGTTCAGTAGGATGCTATCACATCAACCTGTGGAATTTCACCCAAAGACAGTGTCCAGATCAACAAAGTTTTTGGCACATAGATAACAACCACAATCCAAAGATGGCCCACAAATAATGACACCAAAACTATCAGCAATGTCAGTCCAAGAGCTAGGAAGGATGCCATGACATCAACCCAGAGACTTGCAGCCCAAAGCCATCTTTCAAATTGGCAAATATTTTGGTGTGAGCAATGGCTTGTATAACATCTCCATCTTACAATTGTTATCCATATGGGATTATTCACAACACAGTGACAGACACACCCAACAATGATGTTTAACACACACACACACACACAATTAAGAAAAGTATTAATGTGAACACAATCCCAACATAAGAATATGCAACCGTAAAGATAACTTGTAACATCACATAGAAAACAACCATAAGCCAAATATCACCCATGCGATATGATACCAAATCCATAGGCACTGGTAGTATTAGGGTGAGGGAGGATGCTATCACATCAATTGGGGACTTGCACCCCAAATCCCTCTAGATTGGCAAATCCTTTGGTATAGGTAATTCCTTATAAACCACCTCCATCTCACAATTGTTATCTATGTAGAATTAATCACAACACATACCCAACTGGACATTAACCCACACACTCAATTAAGAAGAGGGCTGTTAATGTGGAAGGAAATTCCAACATAGGGATATGTCACTATAGAGATAGACTGTAGCATCACCATAGACAACAACCACAATCCAAAGACAACCCACAAGGCATGACACTGAAACCATCGACAATGTTAGTAATAGAGTTGAGGAGGATGCTATCACATCAACCTGTGGAATTGTACCCAAAGACAGTGTCCAGATCATCAAAGTTTTTGGCACATAGATAACAACCACAATCCAAAGATGGCCCACAAAGAATGACACCAAAACTATCAGCAATGTTAGTCCAAGAACGAGGGAGGATGACATGACATCAACCTAGGGACTTGCATCCCAAAGCCATCTTCCAGATTGGCAAAGATTTTGGTGTGAGTAATGGCTTGTATACTATATCCATCTTACAATTGTTATCGATGTGGGATTATTCACAGCATAGTGACACACACACCAAACAATGATGTTTAATGCACACACACACACAATTAAGAAAAGTATTAATGTGAACACAATCCCAACATAAGAATATGCAACCATAAAGATAGCTTGTAACATCACATAGAAAACAACCACAAGCCAAATATCGCCCATGCAATATGATACCAAATCCACAAGCACTGGTAGTATAAGGGTGAGGGAGGATGCTATCACATCAACCAGGAACTTGCACCCCAAATCCCTCCAAATTGGTAAATCCTTTGGTACAGGTAATGCCTTATAAACCACCTCCATATCAAAATTGTTATCTATGTAGGATTATTCACAACACATACCCAACTGGACATTAACACACACACTCAATTAAGAAAAGGGGTGTTAATGTGGAGGGAAATTCCAACATAGGGATATGTCACTGTAGAGATACATTGTAACATCACCATAGATAACAACCACAAGCCAAAGGTAGCCCACAAGGCATTACACCGAAACCATCATCAATGTTAGTAATAGAGTCAAGGAGGATGCTATCACATTAACCTGTGTAATTGCACCCAAAGACAGTGTCCAGACCAGAAAAGTTTTTGGCACATAGATAACAACCACAATCCAAAGATGGCCCACAAAGAATGACACCAAAACTATCATCAATGTCAGTCCAAGAGTGACGGTGGATGCCATGACATCAACCCAGGGGCTTGCAACCCAAAGCCATCTTCTAGATTGGCAAAGATTTTGGTGTGCGCAATGGGTTGTATACCATCTCCATCTTACAATTGTTATCCAAGTGGGATTATTCACAACACAGTGACACACACACCCAATAGTGATGTTTAAAGCACACACACACACACACAATTAAAAAAAGTATTAATGTGAACACAATCCCAACATAAGAATATGCAACCATAAACATAGCTTGTAACATCACATATAAAACAACCACAAGCCAAATATCGCCCATGCGATATGATACCAAATCCACAGGCAATGGTAGTATCAGAGTGAGGGAGGATGCTATCACATCAACCAAGGACTTGCACCCCAAATCCCTCCAGATTGGCAAATCATTTGGTACAGGTAATACCTTATAAACCACCTCCATCTCACAATTGTTATCTATGTAGGATTATTCACAACACATACCGAACTGGACATTAACCCACAGACTCAATTAAGAAGAGGGGTGTTAATGTGGAAGGAAATTCCATCATAGGGATATGTCATTGTAGATATATACTGTAACATCACCATAGAAAACAACCACAAGCCAAATACAACCCACAAGGCATGACACCGAAACCATCGACAATGTTAGTAATAGAGTTCGGGAGGATGCTATCACATCAACCTGTGGAATTGCACCCAAAGACAGTGTCCAGATCAACAAAGTTTTTGGCACATAGATAACAACCACAATCCAAATATGGCCCACAAAGAATGACACCAAAACTATCAGCAATGTCAGTCCAAGAGCAAGGGAGGATGCCATGACATCAACCCAGGGACTTGCAGCTCAAAGCCATCTTCCAGATTGGCAAAGATTTTGGTGTGAGCAATGGATTGTATACCATCTCCATCTTACAATTGTTATCCATGTGGGATTATTCACAACACAATGACACACACACCCAAAAATGATGTTTAACACACACACACACACACAATTAAGAAAATTATTAATGTGAACACAATCCCAACATAAGAATATGCAACCATAAATATAGCTTGTAACATCACATAGAAAACAACCACAAGCCAAATATCGCCCATGCGATATGATACCAAATCCATAGGCATTGGTAGTATCAGGGTGAGGGAGGATGCTATCACATCAACCAGGGACTTGCACCCCAAAGCCATCCAGATTGGCAAAACCTTTGGTACAGGTAATGCCTTATAAACCACCTCCATCTCACAATTGTTATCTATGTAGGATTATTCACAACACATACCCAACTGGACATTAACACACACACTCAATTAAGAAGAGGGGTGTTAATGTGGAAGGAAATTCCAACATAGGGATATGTCACTGTAGAGATAGATTGTAACATCACCATAGATAACAACCACAAGCCAAAGACAGCCCACAAGGCATGACACTGAAACCATCAGCAATGTTAGTAATAGAGTTGAGGAGGATGATATCACATCAACCTGTGGAATTGCACCCAAAGACAGTGTCCAGATCATCAAAGTTTTTGGCACATAGATAACAACCACAATCCAAAGATGGCCCACAAAGAATGACACCAAAACTATCAACAATGTCAGTCCAAGAGCGAGGGAGGATGACATGACATCAACCCAGGGACTTGCAGCCCAAAGCCATCTTCCAGATTGGAAAATATTTTGGTGTGAGCAATGGATTGTATACCATCTCCATCTTACAATTGTTATCCATGTGGGATTATTCACAACACAGTGACACACACACCCAATAGTGATGTTTAACATACAGACACACATAATTAAGAAAAGTATTAATGTGAACACAATCCCAACATAAGAATATGCAACCATAAAGATAGCTTGTAACATCACATATATAACAACCACAAGCCAAACGAGTAATCTATAGAAAATTAATAGCTGAGGAACCAACATTTTAAATAAGGTGCAACCAAAATTAGCAAGGTTTTCATAACACAAACCTCTGTCAAATAAAGAGGTTGAGCACTGGACTTCCAAGAAAATTCCTTGAGATGAACAACATATTCCCGACCTACCACAAAATACCATGGTGTTGTACATGATACAAGATCTTCTCCATTGAGAAGGCCTCTTAGTCTAGTGAATAATGATAGATATAAATGAAGTTCATTAGGTATAACTGTATGCAGTGCTGCTGTCTGTTGGTTCCTAGCAACTCTCAAGTCCTCTACAACAATGTTTGTAGTTTCAATAATTGTTTCATCAACTATGCCCATCACAGGATCAATTGAAGCAATGGAGTCATTTGTGATAAGCCAATGATGATTTGGAGATGGTAAATTGACAACTACATAAAAGAAGGGATTATTAGCCAATAATACATCAAGATAACAATACAGTATGTTTTTAAATAGAAAAACTTAACAATATTTCTCCCTCTTTTTTACCATCAATATCAATAAGTAACATAAATCAATAGAGAAGGCAAAGTAGGAAATATAATCATGTATCAGTTAAGTATCTTCTTATAGCCAGGCACAAAACAATCTTGGAAATAATAAACAATCTATAGTCCACCATTTTCTTCCCTTCCCGCGTTGCCCTTAGTAACCCCATTAAACTTTATGACTGCCCTGTCCCTTGGGACAACAAGCTGGGAGAGGATCTTAGTATAACTGTCTCTCATGAGATGACTTTCAAGAGAATATTTACTAATCTTTAATCTTAAGAAGCAACAACTTCTGATGTTGCAGAGAACAAACCAAAAATGGTGTTCAATTTTTATTACAGACAAAGAGAAAGTCTAAAGAAATTATACATAAAGGCGATAATGGTATGAATAAAATCCCCCTAGCTTCAATGATGAATACTTATTGTTGGTTCCATGAGGAGGACATATTCTTTGTATACTAGAGGCTTATTAGAAACTCTACATAGATGTTCCTCTAGTTCCAATGTCATCTAGCCTCACTGGTTTTGGGGAGCTTTTTCCACACCATCAGAGTTGAATTATGTACTTTTCACCTTCAATCTTCAATTAATGACCTTCAATGATTTTGACCTTCAATTAATCACCATGACCTTAAATGATTTTGACCTAATATCTCCCCAAAATACCCTACTTCTCTTACAATAGTTGCAACTTCACTGAAGGTCTTGTTCATTCTCCCTTTCATCCAAGCACGTACCACCATTAGTACTTTGAATTTCTCCATAGTATCTAGAGTTTGTTTGTTGATTGTGCACCAAGAGTTATATCTTACCCATTCTCAGGGAAAGGTGTAAAAGTCTCATTGATAGAACCGGTGGATTGAGTACAGTAGTGTACAATGCCCATTGTGCAAAAGAGAACAGGAGGATGTAAATGTGTCATTGATAAAACCAAAAGAATGAGTACAAGGATTTAAATTCTCACACGTCAATGTGAATTTGGTTAAGCTGTGACTTTTGCAGATGAGCAGCACAAGGATAGCTTACCCCAATTTCCCAACTTCCCCTATTTCTTAAAACATTGTGAATTTGAACCAAAGAGATGGGTATTTCT
Source organism: Picea engelmannii (assembly GCA_009831015.1). NCBI lineage: Eukaryota > Viridiplantae > Streptophyta > Pinopsida > Pinales > Pinaceae > Picea > Picea engelmannii. The sequence goes on along the minus strand of ML776753.1, from coordinate 453,191 downwards.
GAAAAGAGAAGACATCATTCAAAGATGAGGATCATAGTTGTCTGGATGATAAATCAATAGGACTTTTAGATGCAAGATATGGGCTTTTGCTTCTGACTCATGGGTACAATTCCACTGTGTAGTTCTGCAAATGAGACTATAGTAACCAATTGGCACTGGTCACTCATTTTATTTGGACATTAACCTAAATTTGTCAATGTTCATGCCATGGTCCATCATCCATGATATTAACCTAAATTTGTCAGTGTGACCTAACCTAATGCCTATGCATATACTTTTCCATCTCCATTTGATATTTACACTTACCATTTGGAATTCTCTTTTGAGTTGTCTATTTCTCTTTGTGAAGAGTGTCAAGCAACCAAGGACGAGGAAGAAGGTGTTGTTTGGTTCCAAGCCACCAAGGAGGAGGCACTAGAAGCTACAACTAAGATGCCATGATTAAGTTAGCAGCTACAACCAAGCCATCAAAGAGATTCATCCTTCTAATTTTGGATATTATTGGGATAGCCTAGATTTAATTGTTAACAATCTAAGTTTAAGAGATTCGATAGCCAAGTGTTCATTGTTTAAGTGTTTAACAACTAATGTGAAGCCTACAATCTAGTGTTGAATATTGTTACAGTGATTTAGAGATGGGTTCCTCTATTCTAGGGACCTTGTGTCCCCTTGTCCCCCATGATGCTCCCTAAAATTTGGGGTGTGTCTCCACATGTCCCCCAAGTGTGTTTTCCTTCTCCTACATATCATGCCCCAGAAACTTGGTGGAGCATTGCTAATTGCTGTAAAATAGTGCATGATGCCCTGTGAATTTCCCACCAAGCATAGGGCTTCTTAATCCCTATGTCTTTGATCACATCATAGCCTCCAAAGCTCCCAATGCAAGTGGAAAACTCTATGTATCCCTCCACCACTTTCTCAAGGGTAACTATGTCCATGTGAGGAAGGAATTTGTGTGAAGGCCCACCATTAAGCCACTCATCATTGCAGTACTTGGGATTTAATGAGGGACCTAATCCAAAATGCATTCACAACAAATATGAATGGTTTATAAAATCTCAGTACACATTATGAAATTAAATGAAAGAAAAGAAGAAGAAAATGAATGGGTTTGTAGGCCAATAGACATGGGTCGTCCATCCAATTAGCCAAGTGAGATTGATGTGTATAATTACATAGCTATTGCAGCTTTCCATCTAAGTTGCTATACTCAATTTTTTGCATGTAGCATATTACTCCTTCCATAGGTTGTTGGACTTTCAGTTAGGGATGCACACACTCAACATTGGGTATCTTGTTCTCTGACAATGAGTAGATCTCCTCTAGAATTCAAATGGAATCATTCAGTAGTTTGTGGAAGGTTGGAATTACAATATAGAGTGGGGTTCTGTAAAAAATGGTGAAACCACATTGTAGTTACTCCTTCCACAACGATATGGGTTAAGTTACAACTTGCAGCCAACACTAATACGCTAAGTTAATTGGGAGATAGAAATATTACTGTCCATTGATGCATTGGATCCATTGCATGATACACCTGTTAATACTGGGCAATGAGACATGGAAACTGTTTCTTCTCTTCAATTATGAGCTGGATCAATATAATTCATTTGTTGTTGGGGTGTTGCTTGTCTTCATTTATGTTGGTGTGATTTAGTATTATGAGACTGCTCCTATAATTGTTGGAATTGATTCCAGAAGAATACACACTGATCAATCTCCTTCTTGTTATCCTTGAATGTTAGATTGACAACAAGTGACCATGGTATGTTCTCCCCTGTGATGGTGTTGAGGTGACCCTCTCCTTGTAGAAGAAAAAAAATGAAGGGGGATGTTCTTATCAGTGATATTCTTTGTTGGAGTATTGTTTTATCAAGTGTTGTATAAAGCATTGTTGTAGACAACATTGATACTTAGCTACCATAGTTCATAGCAAGAGCATATCTAATCTCCCATGCCTTGTTTTCCAGGAAAGAGACCAGTGAAGACAGTTGTGGACAATATTCTGATTGGTGGGATGATACATATGGTTATGCATTGCTTTGTGTTCCAATGAAGAAACAATAGGGTGAAGCGTTGAGATTGAAAGAGAGAGATCATTGCAATTTTGTTGTCTAATTGCACAAACAATTAACATAGTTGTTTCACTCATTTGATGAGTGAGCATAGAAGTCCTGATGTGTTATTTAAGGTAGAGACTGGGCCGAGTTCATGCAATAAATATTTGTTGTTATTTGACATCACCTACAGAGGTTGGTTGTATCCATCCATGCACAAAGAGAGTGCATTGGCATAGTGGAGACTAACATTGGTCCTGACCTTCCACATCTGCAAATTGATCCTAGGCAGGAGACCAATCTGGAACAAAAGCCTTGGAATCAATTCTGAAGATAGGATTCGACATCATACCGAGAACATAGATCATATTTTATTTCCGCAGAGGATCTGCGTTTGTGAGGCATGTGGGTTATAAGCCCCATGTTTATGGATCGTGACCCAAGTGATAACAAGGTGTACAATTCTTCTCCCACCTGATGACATGATTATTCTATATGTTGTTGAACAAGTTCTCTGTTGATGTCCTATACTGAGGACACTCATTCTATAAAATAATTGTCTTCATGGACTCCATCGTGGAGTCCTGCCCCTCATAAACATCTCTACCAAGATGGGTTGGTCTGTGTATGAAAACTGCAACAAAGAAATCGGAGGGTTCATGATCTTAATGACCAGATCTACCCTCTTCCATTAGCCATCATCAAACGCTATATTCTTGACCTTTTTTAAAGCATTTTGATCCCTCTTTCTCCATAAAGACCAAACCTTTGAAATAACCAGGGATCCAACTTTTCAAGAGAAGTCTTGATCTCCCTTAATCTCTTAAGAATGATGAATGAGGAGGCAAGCTGAGTATCTAGAATCTTCGACAATGATAGATGTATTATTTATATATTGTGATGGCATTGGTATTGTTTTGTATAAAATTGAGGATATAGTAAGGATCGTAAATTAACTCTTACATCTATGTAAAATATGAAGCAATAGATTAAGTGTTAAATCCAAAGATTGATCATTGAACAATGGAAAGTGTCTACAATATTTGTGGATATTTATGTTGGTAGCCTTGAAAACAACATTCTCTATGATAATTTTTACACAGGAATAAGCACCTACTTCTTTAATGACTTTAATGAACAATTCATCCATATAATGCACATCCTTGTATTTTGCAAAAGCATCCACTTCTTTCAAGGATACTGGTCCATTCTGTGATGATACCATGAAATTGATAAGTGCATGGCATGCTACATCCTTCCATCCATCAACAACAATACTAACACTTGATGATTTAATAGGTGCTAGGAGTTTCTCCACCTCTTCCTTTTCCTTATCCAACAATGTGGTTCTAAGCTTCTTTGAACCAGGAAGCACTTACATAATTGGAGCCCGTTCAACTAGAGCTTAGAACATCTTAACAAAGGATACCATGCAACATTAAATGAAATGAAGCTGATATAGAAAAGAATCCAATGGTAAGATTAACCTCCTCTCACAACCCTTGATGAAAGATTTGTCCATTGGACCGACTTTAGGAGCTTTCCTTCTTCCTTGCTGGCTGAAATGCCACCCCAGGGTTGTCACCTTCTCCAAGTCAATATAATTCTCTCTTGTCATATTTTTTGTTGGCTTAGAGACACCACTTCACATGCTCCAATTTATCTATCCTTGAGGGTGAACAAATGGCCCTTAACGTGGTAGTAGGTGCTCTTGAATTTGTCACAGCAGAATTACATGTCCAAACAAAATTTCCTCCCCCAACAAGCTTTGCTATGGGCTCATGGTTTCTTGTTACATATTTCTACAATGGGTATTTATTTTCTTTAGCTTGCTTTCTTTATGCAGTAGGGTTATTTGTAGTGATGGGAGATCCACTTGTGGTGGATGGAGGAGTAATAGTAAAAAATGAACTTGGAGGAGGGGGAGCAACACCAAAACTGACATTTTCCTCTTTCCTTTGACCTTTAGCAACATGCCTTTATGATCGAGCTATGATTTCCGTGGTATGAATGCAGAAGAACACTGTTGTTGGAAAAATGACAAACTTAATATCCCTTCAAATATCCTAGAATCCTTTCGAATCTTATTTTCTTCCTTAACCTACAAACCATTAGTGCAACTTTCTGAAGGTGAGAGTGAGAAAATTAGGGAGAAATAATTGTTTTATAAGATTTTCCCCTCTTGTGGGCTTGCTTTTTGCACCCAGCATGTTAGGCACATTGCGACATGCTAGATAAACATGTCCAACACATGTTAGATGTGTTGACCTAGCATTTCACAAATGTCAGCATGCCAAACATGTTGACCTAGCGTGTGACATGTATCAGTGTGCCTAACACAGTGACACATGACACATAGGCTTAATCCTGTATGCAATATATCAAAGGTTAGCTGAGTCTTATGGGTTTCATATGCAACCTTACTTAAGTAAAATAAGAAATAATAGGACAATCCACATACTTAGTTTATCCATGTTTTATAAAATTTAGGTCATCAAAATTTTGTTTTATCTCCACTCTATGAAGAAATAATATGGCCATTTTTCATTTGCCAACGAATA
>ML776753.1:418002-448523 GCA_009831015.1 Picea engelmannii | reverse complement strand
AGGGATGATTCAAAACCTTGGGGTAATGCTCTGCAGGCTAAGGTGAGGATTTCAATTGCAAGATATGATGGCATGTGATTTATGTCTTTCTTTTTTATTTCAATATCTGTGATGTTTACTGTTGTGTATCTTAGGTGGGAAGTTGTTTGATAGAGATCCTATTACAAGCAGCCTTCATACAACCTCCTATTGATCAGTCCGCAGAAGGACCTCCAGAAATTAGACCTTCATTTAAGCACACATTGAGGACATTAATGATTGGCACGTAAGAAATATTTCCTATATGAATTTTGAGTTTATTACTCTGTAATTTACTTGCACCATGATTTATTATTATTTCTTTTTGTAAAGTCTAGTTGAGGAAGTTATTTAATCTTGAATAACAATCCCTATTCATAAATATTTTGTTGTTTTTATTATACTTAGGAAGGTTTTGAAGAGATTTGGTGTTATAGAACGTGATCTGCTGGTGAAGAGGGGACTTGAAAGAACGGTATGCTGAAAATCTGACCATATTATTGAGGGATTATTTAAATCGTCTAAGATCAATTTTTGATGTGGTCATTAAGTAGTAATAGATTTTTGGAAAACATTTCTCAAGATATCAAACTTTATTTTTCTATAGATGGTTTCTTATAGAACTGAGGGGTTTGAGAAAGTGTGAGCACTTGAGATGTTTGTTTTATATCTTTTGACAGGACTTTGAGAAGAAAGAAAGAAAGCTTTAAAAATGCATTACTCTTTTACTGTTCCTTACTATGAATGTTTATTTTCCCTTACAGGAAAGGCACATGGTGGTCCCTTACATGCCAATGTTGGTCAAACCTATTCTTTGGATAGGGTATGAGTTTGTTCTGCAATAGCTTTGGCATAATAAAATTCCTATTATCTTCATCAAGTTTTGAAAGGAAATTTGCAGTTATACAGCAAACCAATGATGTTTGAGTTTGTTGGAGGGTTGTGCAGGAAGATGCTTTACTCTTAACAAAGTGCATGAGCAAAGCATATTGTAATTCGGAAAAATCTTGGCTATTTTTTGAATTTCTGTATTGCAAAGATTATCAAAGGAATAAAATAGAAAATATTTTGTATGAAAATAAAAATTTCCATCTGTTTCCAATGGGGAAGCAAACAAAAAAATGCTACAAAGGCCTCTCAAAAGTTTTATCTCACTTTACAAGCATTCAACCTACTATTAAAACTTGTAGCCAATGAGACAACTATATAGGGAAAGGACTTTTACAAAGGTATCACACTGTTCAATCAAGAAACATTTGATTCTTTCACTGCTTGACTTGATTTGATTATTTATGCCCCTTTGGTACAGTGTTGATGGAGTTAAGGACAATACTGGTTAAAGATAGTGTTATTGATTGGCAGTGAGTGTCAATATCTCGTCTTGTTCTCAGTTTCAAGTGTAAATGCATATTTTTAAAAATGTAATGGGTAGAAAATTTTTGAATAATTATGGCGATCTAATAATTATCCATTATGCAAAACTTACGTCTATTATCAACAGAGAATCTATTTTTGATTGACCCTATGATGAATCTGAATCAATGTATACAGTATTTCATTTCCGATTCCAAATCTAAATCTCATTTTTGGGATCCTCAAATTTGATGGGGTTGTGCTTACATAAAGATGATGAGATCATGTCTAAACATAATTTTCTCTATGCCAAACTAGTCCTTGTCAAAGTAGTGTATATACACAACTATCTATGTAGACTCTCCATTTAATATAGATGAGCAACAACTATATGCATTTATGCTTTTCCCATATTTTAATTATAGTTCATTTTACCCTAACCCTTGCCTCAAAGTATAAGTATGCACCCCTCCCCATTCACTTTTACACACACTCATTCATTCCTCCTAAAGAAAGTGGCAGACTGCTCTCTTGGTCTGTGACCTCCTTGGTTTAGCATTTGCAGCCTCCTTGTGACTGATATTGCAGCCTCCTTTGTGACAACGCTTGGCCTCCTTTAGTTTCAGATCAACTCAGCCTATGCCAGGTCCCTTCCATGTTTTTGTTAGCTGTTGTGTGGGTGTAGGAGGTTTATAAACCTTTGTTGAAAGTGCTCTTGTTGCCATCTTCTAGGCTTGTTTGTGGATTAGCCAACTCTTCTTCTCCTCTGGAAATCTCCTTCAAAAACAAGAAGCACACTCCTACTACACAAAGGGGGGATCATTCAAACAACACCCAACACAGCTCAGAAGGACGACCGATTAAAGCTATCGGGTGTGCCAGGGAAGGAACTAGTGCTTGGAGACTTGTCTTTCAGAAGGATGTAGCAATGGTCAAGGTTTTGGATCTATCCAAAAGAGAAGTGGTGGGTAGGGTCATATGGAAAAAACTGGGCATGGCTTATCTCAAAATATGGGTATATAACTATTGGCTACCAGAGATCTCCAAGATTCCCCATATCAGACTACTTACCAGAGGGTGGTTCACTTTTGTTTTATCTTCCACAAATGATGTAGATTGGGTTCTTAAGAAGGTTTGGAGCATCATAGCTACCCCAAACCTCCTCAAATGTTGGACACCTACCTTTGATGTGAAGCGTGATCGGGTCACTGAGGAACCCATTTGGGTTAGACTCTCAGGCCTCCTGATGCAATATTGGAATACACATCGATTTGCGGCAATTGGAAATATTCTAGGCAGTTACCTTGAGGTGGATATGTCCTTTGAAGTCACTTGTGTTATGAAAGTGGCTCACATACTGGTCCTGATCAATCTGTCGAAGGGTTTATATCAGGAGATTCTCATAGAATCGGTTGCTGGGGATTTTGTACAAACCCTGGACTATAAGGGAATCCCATTTAGGTGTCATACATGGCATGTCTATGGGCACAGTGTGGAAAAATATCCAATATCCATCAAGGGAAAAGACTGAATGACAAGAGGGACAAGATCCTCCATCTCTCCTCTGCGAAAGAAGTGGAACCACAACAGGGCATAGGGGACTTCAAAAGACAGGTTTTGCAGAACACTGGAGATAATCGATCGGCGGGTCAGGGTTCAGATAGAGGGTGCCATTAGGGTTCAGGGCAAGAAGTGCCTTCAAATACCAGTCCTCTCTCCTCACCTTCTGACGCAGACCCTGACCCTTGGGCCAAGATCCAAGCAGGATCATTCTAAATCTGCCTCCTTGAGTCTAATTGACTCTTCAATTCCCCATAGAGAATCCCACACACACACAATGGTGTTTTTCCATAGGTCCTTATGAGTGTGCCCGTGTGATTAAACACAAGACATCACCCTAATCTCCTGACCACGATAAGATCACATCCTTCACTGAATCAGGATTTTGGGTTTCGCGATATCGCGATTCCTGTTGTCGAGTTTCCCGGCTCTTCAACCCCCGAAACCCAAAATGCCAAAACATTGAATTCTTTGGCCATGTCCTCCTCCACAACTGTGTCGTGTTTTGTGACTTAAGGAATTTCGGTGCAAAGAACCCTGATTGCTTGTATTCAAAAACATCGAAATGTTGAATCCCAATGGCTCTCCAATGGTTATGAACGAGACTCTTTCACTAATTCGAAGTTTCAGACTTCGCGATTTCGCAAATCCTGATGCAAGGCTTCTTGACTCTCCAAACTTAGAAACCCTAGATTCTGAAATGGCACCTTCCATGGAATTAACGACTAATAGCCTCCCTTCAGATCTGACAACCCATGTTATTCCAGGCTTCCAGGTACTAGGAGTTCGAAACTCTCGATCCCAGAACGCTTGTCATAACAATACCCGAATTCCTGAACCTCAAAACACCGAAATGTTGAAACTCCACTTCACAATATTTTTCATTTCACTACTTCAGGGCTTCTGATGTGAGGTGTCTCGAATCTTTGTCAATGGGAATGCCAAAACCCCGATCCCCAAAATGCCAAAATGTCACTTCAAGGATATTCCAGGTTTTGCAACTCTGGGGTTTTCAATGCAAAGGCCCCTAGCTCCTTGTCATCAGGATTTCTGGTATTCCAAATCCTGAATTACCGAAATCCCAAAATTCCACACTTAACAATCCTTTTCCCGATTCAGGAGTTAGAGTGATCAAGGATTTTGGCTTGCACTCCGGACTTACAAACTCCAAATCCCCAAAATGATCTGACAGACCAAACAGATCACAATCAACGGTCCACGTTGATTTCTAATGCCAAAGTGATGGGTTTGTCCACCACTATTCACCTTGCATCTCCTCTAGATCGTATGGTCCCCACGACTTCAGGAGTTCTCCTTAGAGAATTCTAACCGCTCGTTTCCTCCTTGACAACTTCTGCGAAATGAACCAGTGTTCTTCCACTAGAACTTAACTTCTACGAGATGTTTTCAATCTTCGTCTCCCTTTGAGAACTTTCAAAGGTGCTGACCCTCTTGAGCTTTCACTTGCAACTCAAGTCCCTAAAGGACTCCTGCACGCACTCCTTGTGACAGACTTTCAAATACTTCTGGGTATTTGATCCTTCAACTCTGTGCACCCTCTGCAACAACAGTCCTTCAATCTTTTCCTTAGGTAATAAATTCTAAGGCTTCAAATAGCCCGGTCACACCTTTCATGGCTTCTATGCTTCGCCTACACTTCTGCTGGAATGAGAAAAATAGTATCCCTCCTGAGTTTTTTGAGATAAAACTCAGAACCCTTGTCAACGCACACCTTGCGGATGTTTCACTGCACTCCTTCCAGGAAATCTCTCTCAGGAAGAGAAACAATTGAAACTCATTCTCTTTCTCTCTCAGACTTCAACATTCAACATGAAATCATGCATTCAACACAGTATTAAAGAAAATGTATAACAGAGAGAATAAAACAACTGTAAGCATACAATTCAACATACATTAACAAAAAACATCATAACACCATGAATCTGATTCAAAGATTCATATATTAATTCAAAGCTCCTGTACATGGACTTTTCTTTACAACTCTTTTCTACAACTCTCTTCTTCTGTGCTATTCTAATAATCTAATGATACAAAGGCAAGGGTGTCTATATCCGTTTTCTCTCCTATGCTTCCAAAAATATCTAATCTCTTAATTCGAATCTACCTACTTTCATTAATTATGCATAAATGCCTCTACATTCTATAGATGAGAGTGAATCGCTCAAGATCTGTTTACAAAATGCAAGTACACTTCCCTTTAACCATTACATTAATGTCTGCTCATTAAGTTTCAAAAAAATTTCAAAAATGTGCACTGGTGGTCTTCCAGCTGTCTTTCGCCTTTTATGTTGCTTGCTTGGCTAGCTGCTTACGATGCCACTGCATCATACTCCCTCTATTGAAATTTTTCATGAACTCTTGTTCATGAGCTCTTGCATGGTCTATCCATGCTTATGAATTTCTTCTTCATCTTCCCAGCTGACATCTTCAACTGGATGTCCTTTCCATTTGACCAAGTATTCAAAATACTCCTTCCTCCTGGTCCTTTTACTAACCCTCTTGTCAATTATGCTTTCCATCTGTGGCTTTTCAGCTATAGGCATTTTTTTTTTCCATTGAATTTATTTATGTTCCTCCTCTGTTCCTGCTTCTTTATCTTTGTAAGGGTACAAATCCACAACGTTGAATATCGGTGAGATTCCGATCCCATCGGGTAATTCAATATCATATGTGTTTGCCCCAAATTTCTTTATGATCTTGCATAGTCCAATCTTCTTCATCTTCAGTTTGTTATATGTTCCTCTTGGGAACCTCTCCTTCCTCAGATGTGCAAGAATCAGATCACCAACTTCAAATTGAAGTTATTTCCTGTGTTGATCTGCTCTCCTCTTGTATTCTTGACTTGAACTCTGTAATCGCTCCTTAACTTAGCTGTGAAGCTCCTTCATTGCTTCTGCAAAGTCCTCTGCACTAGCACTCCTGAATTCATTTTGTTCTGAATCTTTCAATTTAGAAACTCCCCTTGGATGCATTCCATATACAATCTGAAATGGACTCTGCCCTGTGCTTCTGTTAAGTGAATCATTGTAAGCAAATTCCGCCTATGGTAGAATGTGATCCCACTGATTGTGGTGTTCAGTCACTATGCTCCTCAGTAAATATGCCAAGCTCCTATTCAAAACTTCTATTTGTCCATACGTTTGAGGATGATACGCTGAGCTAAAAGACAAACTTGTACCCAAATTATTCCATAAAGTCCTCCAAAAATGTCCTACGAATTTGGTGTCTCGATCAGAAACAATGCTCCTTGGCAAGCTATGAAGTCTGATGACTTCCTTGAAAAAAAGGTTCACAATATGAGTTGTGTCACTGGTTTTCTAGCATGGTATGAAATGTGCCATCTTTGAAAATCTGTTTTCCACCACAAAGATTAAATCATATCCTCTCTGTGTCCTTAGAAGTCCCAATATAAAATCCATGCTCACTGCGTCCCACAACCTTTCTGGTATGGGTAATGGTTGATATAACCCTGTGTTCTGCCTTTTTCCTTTAGTGTGTTGACAAATTCTGCATCTGTCCAAAAATTTCTTAACATCTGTCCTCATCCTTGGCCAAAAATATGAGCCATTCAACTTTGAGAATTCCTTATCATGACCGAAGTGTCTGACCAATCCTCCATTGTGTTTTTCCTTCAGCAAATTCTCCCTCATGGAGCATTTTGGAATACATAGTTGATTGCCCCTAAATAATAATCCATCCTGGATCATATACTCATTCCATTGGCTTCTGTCCCTGAGAATTGGATTCTTAGATGCTTCATATGCCTCTTTAAAATATGGATCATCCTTGTACATTTCTTTGAGGTTATCAAAACCCAAAGTCTTGACTCTGAATTCCTGCATAAGAAAAAATTTCCTGCTCAAAGCATCAACAACTTTGTTAGCAATTCCAAAAATATGCTTAATCACAAAAGTAAAATTATGCATGTATTCAATGCATTTAACATGTTTTTGGTTCAACTTCTCCTATTGAGTCAAGAATTGTAAAGCATGATTATCACTGTACAAAACAAACTCTTTGGGAACCAAATAATGTCTCCATTTCTTCAGTGCTTGTATGACATCATAGAATTCCTTATCATATGTTGAGTACTTAATCTTAGCTTCATTCAGTTTCTCACTAAAGTATGTGACCAACCTGTCATCCTGGCTCAAGACCGCTCCAATTGCAAACCTAGTCGCATCACACCTAACCTGGAATGTCTTGTTAAAGTCTGGAAAAGCCAGAATCGATTGCTCAGTGAACTTCTTCTTCAACAGATTGAAGCTCTTATCTGCTTCCTCTGTCCAATGAATATATTTGTGTCTTTTCTTCACCATTTCCATCATCGGTGCACTAATCCCACTGAAATTTTGGATGAATTTCCTGTAGAAACTTGCCAAACCATGGAAGCTTCAAACTCCAAACACACTTTTTGGTGATGACCAATTCTTAATTGTGTTTACCTTTTCTGGATCCATCTTCAACTCATTTGCAGAGATAACAAAACCCAAATAAATGAGTTATGTCCTCATAAATGATGATTTCTTCACATCAATCAGCAATTTCTCTTGTTGTAATCTCCTCATCACTACAGCTAAATGCTTTAAGTGTTCTGCTTCTATTTTGCTGAAAATCAATATATCGTCAAGATATACAATGACAAATTTCCCAATGAAATCCTTCAGGACTTCATTCATCAATCTCATGAAATTACTAGGCACATTCGTTAAACCAAATGGCATGACGAGCCATTCATACAACCCCTCATTCGTCTTCAATGATGTCTTCCATTCATCACCTTCTCTCATTCGAATTTGATGATATCTGCTTTTCAAATCAATCTTTGAAAAAAATCTTGCTCCACTCAAGAAATCCATCAAGTCATCCATCCTTTGGCAATAGAAATCTATATCTGATGGTGATCTTATTGATTGCACTTGAGTCTGTACACATTCTCCATCCTCCATATTTATTTGGGCTGAGCACTGTTGGAACAACACATGGACTAAAACTTTCCCGAATCAATCCTTTGTCCATTAAGTCTTGGACTTCTTCATTTTCCTGCAGTTTCAATCTGTACGCGGCTTTGTTCGGTAAACTGGCTCGAGGGATAAGATTAATATGATGGCTTATACTCCTGATAGTTGGCAACGAACATGGTATTTCATCCACTACTATATCAACAAACTCTCCCAACAACTTTTGGATTTCTTCTGGTAAATCATCTACCCTCATACTAGTCAAAACAATTTTAGGCTTCCTAACCACAATAAATTGTGTGTCTTCCTTCTTCTTAACCTCCTTAAGAAGTTCTTTCCCACTCATGAGAAGTACAGTGTTGCTTGTCTCTATTTTTATTTCTTTATCCTTAATCAGCAGCAACATGTGTGTCCTCCTATTTTTCTCCAGGGTGTATGTGTTCTTTATTCCATCATCAATCATGTTTCTGTCATATTTCCATGGTCTACCCAGCAATAGATGACAAACATCCATGGGAATGACATCACATAATATTTCATCTTTATATCCTCCTATTTTAAATTTAACTAAACATTGTTTAGTGACATTTACCTGATGTCCTTTTTGTAGCCACGAAACTTTGTATGGGCTTGGATGTGCAACAATATCCAACTCCAGTTTTTCTACCATCTCTATAGAAATGAGATTATCTATGCTACCACTGTCCACTATGACCTTGCATACCCTGTCCTTGGTCTTGCAAGTAGTCCGAAAAAAACTATTTCTTTGGGTTGGATTTTCTACCTCTTTCTCTGGCGTTAAGAGAACTTTCTGCATCATCAAAGATCTTCCACCCTCAACATCTTCTGCCTCAACATTCCATCCTTAAGCTTCGGAAACATGAGTTTCACCACCTTCTTTCTTCCTATATGGACACTCGTAAGATTTATGTCCGACTTTTCCACAGGTAAAACATTTCACTTCACCACCTCTGCCTCTTCCTCTTCCTCTGGCTCGAGGAAAAGTGTTTCTATCAACATACTACCTTCCCTATGAGATTCCCCCTCTCTCAGGTTGAGTTTGAGGTTTCTTCCCCTCTTATTTATATTTCTAAGTTTTGTCTTGGGCAATTGTTTTGCCTCTGGCTTGATTTCTACCTCGGCCTCTTTGACCTTGCTTTCAGCTCAGCTTCTCTTCAGCTTTCAGAGCCATATGATAAGCATCTTCCATAGTCTGAATGGTCATCATGCTCATCTCATATTGAATGTCATATCCTAGACCATTCATGTACCTGGACACCTTTCCATCATCGCTTTCCCGATGACCTGCTCTGATGTTTATCCTATAGAATTCTTCAGTGTATTCTTTCACCTTCATCAGCTTCTGTCTCAAATTATGCATCCTCCAAAACAGAGTGATTTGATAATCCCTGGGTATAAATTTGGCTTTCATCTTTGTAACCATTCTATCCTAGCTTTTGATTTTATGCTTTTCCTTCAAGTGTCTGTCAGCCTGCAGTTCATCCCACCACAGTGTTGCATGTCCTTTAAGTCTAGTGATAGTATGTTTGACTTTCTTTTCTTCTTCGACATTCTCATAGTCAAAATATTTGTCAAGATCTCTAATCCAGTCTAGAAGTTCTTCAACATCCAGGTTTCCCTCATATGCTGGAATGTCCATTTTTGCTCTGGCACCTATCCTCACAACAACCCTGAAAAGGCGTTCATCCACAGCATTTTCGACTGCAACTTCTTCTTCATATCTAGCTTCATCCTCACTTTCAGCTTCGCTGATATCCCCAACGTCAACTGTGAGGCTCTGTGCTGTCTCCATGGCATCAAGCCTGACATGTAATTCGTGCATTTCCCTTTCCACTGTTGGATCAGGCATTGGTTTGTCTCTCCTTCTCGCCGGCATGGCTATAAAATTTATTTTTTCTCTACTACAGAAAGCAAAGAACCCTTTCTATGCTGTGATACCACAAATGACGCAGACCCCCGACCCTCGGGCCAATATCTGTGCAGGATCATTCTAAATTTGCCTCCTTCAGTTTGATTGACTCTTTGATTCCCCATAGAGAATCCCACACACACACACTGGTCTTTTTCCATAGGTCCTTATGAGTGTGCCCGTGTGATTAAACACAAGACATCACCCTAATCTTCTGACCACGATAAGATCGCGTCCTTCACCGAATCGAGATTTTGGGTTTCGCGATATCACAATTCCTGTTGTCGAGTTTCCCGGCTCTTCAACCCCTGAAACCTGAAATGCCAAAATGCCAGATTCTCTGGCCGCGTCCTCCTCCACATCTGCATCACATTTCATGACTTGGGGAATTTCGGTGCAAAGAACCCTGATTGCTTGTCTTCAAAAACACCGAAATGTCAAATCCCGATGGCTCTCCAACGGTTATGAACTAGACTCTTTTGCCAATTCAGAGTTTTGGACTTCGCAATTTTGCGAATCCTGATGCAAGGCTTCTCAACTCTCCAACCTTTGAAACCCCAAATTCTGAAATGGCACCTTACACGGAATTACCGGCTAATAGCCTCCCTTCAGGTCCGACGACCCATGTTATTTCAGGCTTCCGGGTACTAGGAGTTCGAAACTCTCAATCCCAGAACACTTGTCACCATAATCCCTGAATTCCTAAACCCTAAAACACCAAAATGTCAAAATGCCACTTCACAATATTTCACATTTCACAACTTTGGGGCTTCTGATGTGAAGTGTCCTGAATCCTTGTCAATGGGAATATTGAAACCCCAATCCCCAAAATGCTGAAATGTCACTTCAAGGATATTCTGGGTTTCACAACTCTGGGGTTTGCAATGAAAAGGCCCCTGGCTACTTGTCATCATGATTTCTGGTATTCTGAATCCCAAAATTCCACACTTAAGAATCCTTTTCACGATTCAGGCGTTATAGTGACCAAGGATTTTGGCTTGCACTACGGACTTACAAACTCCGAATCCCCGAAATGATCTGATGACCCAAACAGATCATGATCAATGGTCCACGTTGATTTTTGATGCCAAAGTGATGGGTTTGTCTACCACTATTGACCTTGCAGCTCCTCTGGATCCTACGGTCCCCGTGACTTTGGGAGTTCTCCTCAGAGAATTCTGACTGCTCGTTTCCTCCTTGACAACTTCTGTGAAATGAACTAGTGTTATTGCACTGGAACTTAACTTTTGCGAGATGTTTTCAATCTTCATCTCCCTTTGAGTACTTTCAAAGGTGTCGACCCTCCTAATCTTTCACTTGCAACTCAAGTCTCGAAAGGACTCCTGCGCACACTCCTTGCGGCAAACTTTCAAATACTTCTGGGTATTGGATCCTTCGACTTTGTGCACCCTCTACAACAACAGTCTTTCAATATTTTCCTTAGGTAATAATTTCTAAGGCTTCAAATAGCCTGCACACACCTTGCATGACTTTTGTGCTTCACCTGCACTTCTACTAGAATGAGAACAACAGTATCCCTCCTGAGTTTTCTGATAAAACTCAGAACTCTTGTCAATGCACACCTTGCAGACATTTCACTGCACTCCTTGCAGGAACTCTCTCTCAGGAAAAGAAACAATTGAAAATCATTCTCTTTCTCTCTCAGGCTTAAACATTCAACATGAAATCATGCATTCAACACAGTCTTAAAGAAAATGTATAACAAAGAGAATAAAACAATTGTAAGCATACCATTCAACATACATTAACAGAAAACATCATAACACCAT
This sequence comes from Picea engelmannii, assembly GCA_009831015.1. Lineage (NCBI taxonomy): Eukaryota > Viridiplantae > Streptophyta > Pinopsida > Pinales > Pinaceae > Picea > Picea engelmannii. The sequence goes on along the minus strand of ML776753.1, from coordinate 436,890 downwards.
GAATCTAATTCAAAGCTTCATATATTAATTCAAAGCTCCTATACATGGGATTTTCTCTATAGTTCTCTGCTACAACTCTCTTCTTCTGTGCTATGCTAATAATCTAATGATACAAAGGCGAGGGTGTCTATATTCATTTTCCCTCCTACGCTTCTAAAACTGTCTAATCTCTTAATTCAAATCTACCTACTTTCATTAATTATGCATAAATTCCTGTACATTCTATAGATGAGAGCGAATTGCTCAAGATATGTTTACAACATGAAAGTACGCTTCCCTTTAACCATTACATTAATGTCTTCTCATTAATTTTCAAAAACATTTCAAAAACGTGCATTGGTGGTCTTCCAACTATCTTCCGCCTTTTACGTTTCTTGCTTGGCTGGTTGCTTACGATGCTCCTACATCACCTTCCCTGGATCATCTCCTCTGACGAGAAAATGAATTAACAGGTATGTCAATCTTAGTTTCCTCTCATACTACTTTGGAGTCTTTTTCCCCACTTGTTTGTTTTTAGTCTCTATCCTGTGCCATTCTATCCTCCCTACACTGCCCCTTCTCCTCCTCCTCGTCGATCTTCGCACCATTGTTGGTCACACCCTCCTTAAACTTGGGGGAGTTAGAATATACTTCATTGATTGGGATCTTGACCTCCACTGAACTACCTTATACACCAGATATAAACGCCCCTCCCTGTAAAACTATCATCCCCTCACCTACCTCCCTGGAAACTTTGCTTCTTACCAATCTCCCTTTTACCCTCGACACCCCCTTGGCCTCTATTGACTCCTCTTTTGAAGATAATAGAGTATATTACCACATTAGGAGAAGATTGGTGATCAAAGAGGATCCCTTGGAGAGTGGTTATCCCATGACCTCGGGCAGGGGACTAGGGGCACTACCTCAGATACAATCGGTGGGAAAAAGTAGGGGTCATAAATCACATTTATATCTGGCACAAGATCGGGCTAGAATTGATCTAGCTTCAGGCAAACAATCTTTGATTGAATGGGCTCTTAGAGAAAATCCACCCTAGGATGGAGTTACCTCATGAAAATCCTCTCCTTCAACTATTGGGGCTTGGCGAACCCCAATAAAAAATCATCCTTATGAAGATTGGTTGAACAGTGCTCACCAGATGTCATTCTATTGCAGGAAACTCTAAGGGAAAACTTAGTAGTGGTTAAGATCTTGGAATCCTTACTCCCGAGTTGGATGTTCACAGCAGTAGATTCTCGAGAATGCTCAAAAAGTAATCCTCTAAAAAACACATCTTGGGGGAATAGTTTGTCTTTCTTGAAGGAAGACAAATTCATGAGGCAATCAGAGTAGCACAAGAAGATATGCACAACATCAAACTAAAGAAGATAAGAGAAGCAGTGATAAAACTAGATCTATCCAAAGCGTTAGATAGGGTGAACTGGTTATACATCAGAATGCTTCTGATACATCTGGGCTTTGGATTGTATTTTGTCAACTGGATAATGGCATGCTTAAACTCGGTCTCCTTTTCCATTTTACCCAATGTTTCAACCACAGATGATTTTCAAGAAGAGAGGGGAATTCAACAAGGTTTCCCACTATCTCCCCTACTCTTTCTACTTGTAGAAGAAAGCATAAGCCATTTTTTGATTGAGGCAAAGGTGGGAGGATGTTTCTCTGGTATCAAAATCTCAAATGGGCTGGCCATTACCCATCTACTCTTTGTGTATGACATACTAATATTCTGTGATGGTTCGAAGAGGGATGCAGACATATTAACGGAGGGGCTCACAATATTCAAATTAGCAATGAGTATGATCATAATTATAGGAAGAATTACTCCAGGCAGAAATCAACAATTAAACATCTTCGAACCCTCTAGTTGTCACTAGTTCCTTGCCTGGAGTTGCTTGTTTTCTTCATAGGTCTTGATATTGATATTGTATTTTTTTTTAAATACCTACAAAACCATTACAATTGCGACGTATTTCACTCTCTTCCCATCACTCTTTCCACATCCGAGATGTCTCTCTTTCCACCTCCAAGATTGTTGCTCCCATAGCAACCACGTCAGAGCTAGTAAATCTAGGACATCGCTCTTTCCACCTACAGGACATTGCTCTTTCCACATCCAAGAGTGTCACTCCCATAACAACCATGTCGGAGCTGGTAACTCTAGGATGTTGTTCTTTCCATGTCTAAGAGGTTTCTCCCATAGCAACCACGTTGGAGCTGATACCTCATCCTGTCGGTCTTGCCACCTTCACAACGTCTCTCTTTCCACCTTTAAAATGTCTCTCTTGCCACCTTCATCACGTCGCTCTTGCCACCTCTGGAACGTCTCTCTTGCCACCTTTAAAATGTCTCTCTTTCCACCTTCAAAATGTCTCTCTTGCCACGTTTGAAATGTCTCTCTTGCCACGTCTAAAACGTCTCTCTTGCCATGTCCACTACGTTGGTATTGCCATGACCTAGACGTCGGTCTTACGATGTCTATATGGGGGTTGGACAATCCAATTCATAATGACATGTGGCATCATATAACATCGCAATGCAGACGAAAACTCTATCGTCGGAAAAATGACGTCTTGTGAAACAACGTTTGAGGGGGTCCGAAGTTTGTCATTCTTTTGACAATATAAAGTGGCAATTATGTCGAACGCGCTGTCAGAATTTGACCCAAATGCACTAGTGTGTGAAGAACTTCAGAGTTTTTGGAAGAAAATGCTACATCAAAAGAGAAGATGGCAGAATGGGAAAGTTTGAATCTCGTGTGGACAAAGGATTACTTGTTTGTTACTTAAGTACAAGAAAAGAATACAAGTGTTACAATCTGAGATTGAACAAAGTTGTGGAAAGCATCATTGTAGCAATTGATGAAACAAGTAGACAATAATTAAAGGAAGAAGAAAATGAATCAATGGAACAACTTTACGAAGAAGAAGCAAAAGATGAAGAAGAAGTAGAAGGGGAAGATGAAGAAGATCCGACAGAAGAAGACGAGTGTTATCCACATTTTTGGTTATCGAGATGATGGCATGATAATGACATGGTGATAGAAGGTCTAACTCTTCTTTAAGATCATTTTCATGAGGAAAGTCACACTTATCAGTTTCTCAAAATCATACTTTTGAAGATAGTACGCAGGCTGCATTTATATTGTCCTACGGAAATGCTTGATTTCCGCAGGCTGAATTCAGTCTGACTGCGGACTTTCCGCACTGTGTTAATGGTCAGGGTGCGGAAATGTTTCTTAAGGGAGAAAACGAATAAGTTCTCGATCCTTCTAGAAGGAATCTTCTAGAAGGATGAGTTGGAGTTCGAATGGTTGGCAAATTAATGAATCTCCAGATATCTTGGGATTACATTCTATCCAAGTAACTAAACAATCTCTTCCTATATATTGAAGAGAGGGTTCATGGAAAGGGTGAAGTGGTAACAAATTAGCAAGAGTAAGATATTGGAGAATTGGTGAATCATTATATGGAGAATTGATGCTGCAACAAATAGAGACGGCCATAAGGTTATCATAAGTAGTGGAAGTTCTTCATGCATGATGAGCAAATGTGTTTGTGTCAAAGCTAGAAGCCGTTGAAAGGGGATCTACGACATCAAGGCTCAGGTTGTATATTTCTCTTTCAGTTAATATAATACATGAATATGTCCCTTTCCCATAATGATGATATCATCTTATTACATGATTCCTTGATCACATGTATAGTTTAGAGTTTTGAATATATTAATATCTTTGTTGTGATTGGTTTGTGTTGTTATAATTGGACGACGCAAGAGCATCGTAGCAGAGCGAGGATCAACAGAGATAAGGAGAGCTTTTACAAGTAAGTACATCATCTTTCTTCTCTTGTCCATTCAATACTTTAGAACTAGGGAAAGAGTAGTATTCTGTCACGGTTTGTTCCAGATCCAGGTGGATCTGTGGAGATTGGTCTGTGTCCGCACTCACGAATTTATCCTTGAACAACGAGTAAGTTCAACAAGTGTCTCCAAATACACCTAGCAGAGGAGTACAAAAAAATCATCCTTCAGATCAAATTATTAGAAACAAAGATGCAAGAGTTGAGACTAGAAGAAGAATCCGTTCACCAGAACAAACACACGTAGCACTCTCATCTATGATTGAACCAAACAGTTTTGAATAGGCCAACAAGGATGAATTTTGGAATAAGGCCATGGATGAAGAATTGGATCAAATAGAGAAGAATGACTCTTGGGAATTGGTTCCAAGACCAAAGAATAAGAATGTGATCGACACAAAGTGGGTATTTAGGAATAAATTGAATGAAGATGGATAGGTTACAAGGAAAAAATCTAGATTGGTATGTAAAGGATATCCAAAGGTTGAAGGAATCGACTTTGAAGAGACATTTTCCCTAGTTGCCAGAATGGAAGCAATCCGATTGCTTTTAGCTTATGCATGCTCCAAAAATATTAAACTGTATCAGATGGATGTAAAATCAGCTTTTTTGAATGGAGAACTTGAAGAAGTATACATTGAACAACCAGAAAGATTTCAGTTGTCAGAAAATGCAAATTATATGTGTAAATTAGAGAAGTTTTTGTATGGTCTAAAACAGGCTCCTAGAGCATGGTACTCTAGCCTGGATAAATATCTATAGCAGGCAGGGTTCAGAAAAGGAAGTGTAGACAACAAACTCTACATCAAGGTAACTCAAGACAATATTTTATTAATTGAAGTTCATGTTGATGATATTATTTTTGGAAGTACTGATGACAGGTTAAGACAAAAATTTGCAAAGGACATGTAGAATGAATTTGAAATGTCATTACTTTGAGAACTATCCTTCTTTTCGGGTCTTCAGATACGTCAAAGCAACCAAGAAATTTTTATTTCTCAAACCAAGTATATCAGAGAAATTTTAAAGAGGTTCGGAATGGAATATTGCAAACCAATTATCACTCCCATGCAAACCAATTGCAAGTTGAGCAAAGATGATGATTCAAAGTCTACATATCAGAGACAATACAGGTCAATGATTTGTAGCCTAGTATATGTGACAGAATCCAAACCAGATGTAATGAATGCAGTTGGACAGGTGGCACGAATTCAAGCAACACCAAAGGAATCACATGTGTTAGAAGTGAAGAGGATTTTCAGATATCTCAAAGGAACATAAGAGTTTGGATTATGGTATCCAAAAGGAAATGATATATCACTTATTTCCTACACAAATGTAGATTGGGCAGGTTGCATTGATGATCAACGAAGCACCAGTGGAGCCACGTTCTAATTGGGTGAGTGTTTAGTATCGTGGCTAAGGAAGAAACAATCATCAATATCTTTATCTACAATCGAGGCAGAGTATATTGCAACACCAACATGTTGTACATAGGTTCTATGGATGAAACAAACTCTGACATATATATAGGTTGAGTATGATGAGCCCATTCCAAACTATTGTGATAATACAAGCACCATCAATATCTCAAAAAATCCGGTGATGCACTCCAAGACAAAGAACATTCCAATAAAGTATCACTTTCTACAAGAATAAGTTGCAGAAAAGAACATCAGAGTTGAATATGTGGGCACAAAAGAATAAGTTGCAGACATCTTTACAAAACTGCTTCCAAAGGAATCCTTTGAGTATCTTCGCCAGAGACTTGGAGTTATTTCTACTTCAAAATGATTGTTTTGAATCCTTATCTTATATGTCTTATATGTAAATGAGGAAGCACCATAAAGAGGACAATTCAGGTTGGGAGATCAGACAGTTCAGTTAGGGGGAGCAGCCTCGGATGGAAAGATACCTTTTCCATTGATGACAAAGGGAGAGAGATTTATCAGATGCAGAAGACAGAGGCATGGTTCCAGGGGGAGCATTGGTCACAGAGATGCAGAGGACAAAGGAATGGTTCTAGGGGGAGCATGAGTGTCATGACTTTAGTATTGCATCAGAGCGTTTCCATCAATGACAAAGGGGGATATTCTTGATTATTTGGGTTGGTTTTCATTGATGTCAACCCTTGAAGAAAGCCTGGTATAAAATTATGGTAGCACAAAGGTTTCGGTAATGGACCCAAGTTTGTTTGATGGATAATGGTATGAGTTTTGATATATTTCTAGGTAAAACTATTCTATATGGATAGTACGTGTCATGCCATTTCCAGTGGTATGTGGAACATCACATAACTCCTCATGGTTAGAAATTTAGGGCCATGTGAAGTTGGAGAACCCAGATGAGTCATCCAGAAGACCCAAAAGGTCAAAGTAGTTAAGAGTGGGTTAACCCTAAAATAAGGAAAGTGGGTTAAGATAATTTAAAGATAACCCCTTAAGGATGCTACATGAAAGTATAAATAAGAGGCAAGGCTCTCTCATTTAATCATACTTGAACACAATTGAATATCTATTATTGTGTAAGGCTTATTGCAAGTACTCATTGATACATCTTAAGTGGTGAAATTATGAGGTAGCACGAAGGGTTGACGATGAAATTCTAGGAATTACAGTGAATACTTGAAAACCCTAAGTTCTGAGGTGTACACGGGCTATCAGTACAACAGGACGTGTACATACGCGGGCTACCAGTACAACAGGACATGTACATACGCGGGATGTCAGTATAACAGGGCGCGTACCTGAGGTCAAAGACATGGAAATATGAGGAGATGAATATGCCAAGGTTTTAGATTCTGAGAACAAGCTCCTAGGAATATCTACAATGATTGAAAGCATCAGATCTATCCATTGGGTCAAAAGGTATGTCTTATTTCTATGAATAGTTGGATTTTGATGTATGCTTGAGAAATGGTTATGGAGATTTGAGGATTCTCCCTAGAGAGACTAGTGGTTGCATGGGATATTTTGTATAAGTCAGATATACATAAATACAGTGCTGGTATAATTTATCATTGATACATCTTGTTAGAGTTGTGGCACATCTTGTATTTCTTGGCATATGGCTAAGGGTTTTTATGGTACATAGTTGAGAGATTGCATTTGTGAAGTGTTTTATGTATTGAGAGGCTGAATACCATAAAGGGTTTGATGTCTAGATCATGTGAGGGATATTATACTTGTTCATGATTACACACATTTATATGGCACATGAATAGAGAGAGATATAAACCTTTTGGGTAAAGAGAATGCAAGCACAAGGTACAAATACAGTTTGGATACAATGAAATGTTACAGTTCTATGTGAAAGAAGTTACAGAGGGTCAGAAGTTTTCAAGTAAAAAAAAACCCTAGTTTTCAGAAGGAATACAAAGGTTGCATAACAGTTTGGTCGCATACATATGTTGGCTGCATAACATATAGGGCATGTACATACACATGATGCAGCACTATAGGTTGCGTATCTATTGTATTTTGTTGATACATGTTCATGTCAGGTACAAATTGATTATAGGGAAGTTGTACAGGTTGGTTGTAGGTCAGTGGTACAGGTTGATACAGTTGTACAGTGGTATATCTCACAGTGATAGTGTGACAATGGTTTCATCATTTTACCTCTACATTAGGGCGGTTGGACGGGGCAAGGACATGTGGTTGTAGCCACCTTCCGGTTGTAGTCGAAGAAAATAGGGGGTTGTATCCTCCTTCTAGTTGTAGCCATAGAATTGGGGAGTTGGAGCTTCCTTTAGGTTGTAGCCTGAGAAACTAGGGGGTTGGAGCCTCCTTCCAGTTGCAGATGAAAAAAAAAGGAAGTTGGTGCTTCCAATGAATGTAATTCTTCAAGACATATAATAAAAATCATTTTGTGGTTTTCTCTCGCTTTGGGTTTCCACGTAAAAACACTAGTGTACTGTGTATGTGTATGATTGTTCATTTGTTCATTGTTTACATACTCTGCAGTTATTGAATGATAATTATACATTGATATAACACTTACATGATATGGTTAAAAAGGATTAAATTGCTCTATTAATGATTCACCCCCCCTCTCAATAATCCAACATAAGTCAGATCATGTGTGTGCAAGAACGAGATGTTACATAAACCCCCTCTATTTTTAAACTTCATCCTGAAGTTTCACAGTATGTAAGTGCAGTAAATAAATTATCTGACGAGATCTAAATGTATAGCTATGAAACAAAAATTGAAACCATTGATACATATCATATGCATCCTCCTAGGTAGTCGAGTGTGGACTATAATTGTCCCACTGGACCTTGACCTGATCGACTGTCTGATGCCATAGATGTCGAATTTGATGGTCCAAAATGCAGATTGGCTCCGGCGTGAGAGCACCCTCATCTGATACCTGCAATGAACTCATGTCAATCACATGTGTAGGATCACTAACATAAAGTCGTGAAACAAATACAGATAAACATCGTGCATACGCCTCCAAGAATGAGGCAAGTCTAGTCAATAGGCCACGAGTTCATTCCTTGCAAAAGTTTGAAATGTCCCACAATCCTAGAAGAGAGTTTAGCACCCTCTCCGAACTTAATCGAACTCTGGTGCAGTTTCACTTGCAAGAAAACTTGGTTGCCAACTTCATAGTTGTGGTCAATGCAATGTGCATCAAAATAACCATTTTTCTCATCTCGCACTTCTTTAATCCTTTGTCTTATTGTTTGAAATTGCTCTTGCATTTATTGGATCATTTTTATTGCTACTAGAACCCTATCCTCAAGTTGATACCAACTCAAAGGCATCTGAAACGGTCTCCCGTAAATAAACTCAGATGGCACCATCTTAATGGTTCTTTGATAGATGTTTTTGTATGCAAACTCTACCTGTGGCAAGAAATCTTCCCAACACTTCTGTTGGTCCATCATGTACATACGCAACATATCTTCCAAGATCTATTTTGTTCCTTCTATCTGGTCATCTATCTCCAGGTGATATGTGGTACTAAAGTTAAGTTGGGTTCCCAAGGCCTCTTGGAAACTAGTCCAAAAGTGTCCTGTAAACACCGATCCTTTATCGGATATGATCTTCTTAGGCACACCATACAATCTCACTATCTCACTGATAAAAACTCTATATATGTCTGGCGCTTGATACATCATACACATAGGGATAAAATGTGCACTCTTCATCAGAGTGTCTACTAACACGAAAATCGAGTCATTCCTCCTTACCATCAACGGAAATCCCACAATAAAGTCCATCAAAATGACCTCCCATTTCGATTCCAGAATAGCGTGTGGTTGTAGTAATCCTGCTAGATGTCTGTGTTTAGCCTTCACTAGCTGACATTCTAGACATCTCGCCACATAGTTGACTATGTCCACCTTCATTCCTTTCCAGAAGAATATGGAATTAATGTCTTCCCTCATCTTCGTGACTCCTAGATGAGCCATGTACACTGATCTATGAGCTTCATTTAATAATCAAACTTATCAAATTGTCGTCAGGTGATATGTAAATCCAATTATTATACCTCATTTATTCATCGTTGTCCATAGTAAATCCATTAAATTTTGGTACCAACATGGTGTCTTGTCAGATATTTTCCTTAACCTCTTATACCATTCATCATTACGTTGTATATTTAGAATCCTTTCATGAAGATTCGTCTGAAGAGGTATCACCAAAAATATGTGTGGTCTCTGACTCAACGCATCTGCTACTGTGTTCACTATTTCTTTTATGTAGATAATCTCAAAATTGTACTCACTAAGCAATTTCTACCAACGCCCTTGCCGCACGTTCAATTCGCTTTGCATAAAAACGTGTTGCAACCACAGTGGTATGGTTTTAGTTCAAATTTCCATCAAATCAAGTAGTGTCTCCACACTCTCAGGGAATGCACAATGGCCAATAACTCCAAATCATGCGTTGCGTAGTTCTCCTCATGCTTTCTTAAATTCTTTGAGATGTAAGTGATCACTTGACCATTTTGCATCAAGAATTTGCCTAAGCATTCCTTGGATGCATCTGTGCATACTAGGAATTCCTCGTCCATGTCAGGGAATTTCAGTATCAATGATGTCGTCAACAACTGCTTGAGCCTTTGAAATCATTCTACGCATTTCTCGATCCATACAAACTTCTTTTTTTTCTTTTGCAATTCCACAATCAGATTTGTTATCTTTGAAAACCCTTTGATGAACTATCAATAATATCTAGCTAAACCCATGAAGCTATGTAATTCTGGTACATTCGTCAGTGCGGGTCATTCCATAATAGCTTCTACCTTCGCTAGATCCACAATGATACCTTTGCCGATAATAACATGCCCTAAGTAATGAATCCTTGATTGATAAAAAGAGAATTTCAACAATTTACCATATAAATTGTTCTCTCATAAACACTGTAGTTCCAAGCACAATTATCCGTCATGTTCTTCCATCGTCTAAGAATATATCAAAATATACTCAATGAATACTTGAAAAAACTTGTCTAATTATTCACGGAACACCCCATTCATTAAGCACATGAATACCCCTGGGGTGTTTGTCAGTCCAAATAGTAAAATGATAAACTTGTAATGCCCAAACCTCATCTTTAATGCAGTCTTAGGAATGACTTCCTCCTTGATCTGTAACTGGTGATATTCTGATCTCAAGTCGATCTTCGAAAACACCGCCATGCCCTTCATTTGATCAAACAAATTGACTATTCTTGGCAACAGATACTAGTTCTTGATCGTTTCCTTGTTCAATTGATGGTAGTCAATGCAGAGTCTCCATGACCCATCCTTCTTCCGTATGAAAATAATAGGTGGACCCCAAGGTGACACACTTGAGCATATATGTCTTAGGTCCAACAACTTCTTCAGTTTCATTTTCAACTCTTGTAACTCAGGGGTCAACATCCGATAAGGTGTTCTTATTATTGGTTCAGTTCCATTTTTTAAGTCGATGGTAAATTCCAATTCCCTTTTGGGTGGAAAACCTGGTAACTCTTATGGGAATACATCAACAAAATCTCATACTACTAGAAGTTTTTCTAATCTTTTCGCCATGCCCTTGTCATTCGACATCAAGAATGCATATAACTTGCATCCGTGTGCATGCTCTTCTGTAGTACCTAGTTCTATCCAAAACCAAAATTTTGGTCAGAAAAAGTTCCTAACACCTCAAGCACAGTGGACTGGTGCTCGGCCTGACAATTATTCACCATGGAAAAAATCCAGTGGGCCTTACCCAAATCTCCATCTGTTGTGTGTCCAACTGATCTGGCTGCTCTGGCCCTCTCAACCGGACAATCTCGCTGGTAATGTGCATGTCCACATGTCCATCATTCGATCTTCAGTCCAATACTCTAGGTCCCCGAAGTAGGTGCTGCTAGCCTACCTAAGGTTGTCTGTCGAATCAGTCTTGCAAGAGTCCTTTCCTGACCCCTGCTAGTCAGCTCTTCCTCAGCTATGAGGGCCTTTTGGATGAAATCGAGAAAAGTTTGAGGCATTAGGATCTTGACCTTTGCCCGAATGTTGACGTTAAGGCCAAAAACAAACTTGTTGACCTTAATCTTTTCGGAGTTCATATGTGGAGTATACCTAAGCATCTCCATGAAGCGAGCCTCATACTCGGGCATCGTATGACTACCCTATTGTAAGGCATTGAACTCATTGATATGGCACTCAATGAATTCCTCAGACAAAAACCTCTCTTGGAACCTCTCCTCGAACAGTTCCCATGACACGTCTTCAACGACCATGTTAAGTTGTGGTAGGAGTGTTTTCCATAATAGAAGAGCATTCCCCTTCAGCTGAAATACTACCATGTGGAGTTTCATGTTGGAGGTATATTCATGAAGTGAAAATCACATCGCCATGTTCTCCAACCATGCCTCGATGGCTACGTCATCCGTGGCACCAAAGAACTCGAGAAACTTGACCTTCTCGAGTTCTTGGTGAATGCTACCAATGCCAGATGGGGCGTGCGGTGGACCCTCAGGGGGTACTAGAGCCCTGGGCTCATCTCTATCTAGATGATAAATCAAGGTCTCTAACATCCTATGAAAGGACCTCGTCAAAAAAACCACTTCCCCTTCAACAATCATCCCATGTCCAATGACTTGTTCTTCTTCTTGGGGTTTATACCCATTTGGCATGGACGTTACTAGAGGCATCACACATCTTCCCATAGAACCATGTCGTCTACCTCCACGACATCCTCTAACCAAGATTACCATTACGAACAAGTTAAAAATTTGAATTAGCGCTAAGTTAGTAAATCGATGGTTTAATATAGTGGAAGACGTCACGATCCACCATCACAGGGTTGAACCTACTCTGATACCATATGTAATGGCCCACCGTTAGGCCTAAGAAAAAGCGAAGTACAAGGAATTTTTTTTTTTTGCATTAAGAAATTAACACAACACATGATCACAGCAATGCCTAATCAAAATCATCGTAAGTAAAAGTAGTACCATATACTCATCAATAAAATTACCAACGACGCATTCAATGCGTCGACGAAGGATAATGACACACAAGAATAAGAAACGTAGCAGATTAGCATGTCATAATCATCTTAAGACAATTTACAACAACATTCAATCATATAATGAATATAAATGACTACCCGCCCAACCTACCTTGCAAGGTTAGGACCTCTAGGACACATAAGCAATGCTCAATGCCAGGTTCCAATTTATTTTAACCATTTAAGGTCTCAGGGCTAGCGATTGTTCTAAGGAACAAGGATATGTCTACATCCCACTAGCACAATCATATCCAAGCAACTAGCTAAAACAACAACATCAATGATAATCCATTCATCAATCCATCAATACTAAAACATCAAATAATCCACAACGCAAGGGTAATCATTATTGTTACTAACCATACATAAACATTTGAATATTTGCTACGCGTGAGAGTAAAAAATTCTAGAACATTCATATGACAATTTTACGAGGGAAAAACTCTCTATGGCCAAGGGTAAACCACAACAAACAGGTATGACTACAGAAATCAACTCAATTCCAACATATGCTATATACTGATGTGTAATATGAGAAAGAGGCCTACCTCAATCCAACGTTTGATGATGTTCCACCATTGCGCACTTACACCCAAAGCTTTATACCTAGAAGGAGTTCTTGACAAACAAACAACATAAGCATGTAGTGAGTATAAAAGTGGGTTAGCACATCAGATAGCATAATCCATTAATAAACATTACAAACACTCCCATGGATAATAATCATATATTTGCAAGATACCAATAGGATGGGAAAGGAGTATTTCTATTAATAATTGATCAACATAAGTGACAACATTACAGACTTCCAACTGGGTCTCCACCACTTCAATCCTCCACCAAAGGAAAGCTCATAGGAAAGAGGCAATGAGGTCCTCTCAACAATAAGGGAAGAGCTTGGGGGCTGAACACTGTGTTCAGACTTGAGGGACAAAGGGATGTAGACTCAATATGAAGTAATTTCTCCAGAGTAACTTTGCTCTCAAAGTTGAATTATTTCTCCTTTTTTCCATGGATTGAAATTGTGTTCTTATAGCCTTTAGAATGCAACTGAAAGGCTGATTCGGAACGTTTCCAATATATGGAAGGCCAAGGATTAGAGATCTCTTGTCGTGACATGGAAACTTGACTTCATTTTGTATTTTCTGGCACAAATCTCGATATACATGAGTTGTAGTGGAGCAACAAGTGTATACACATCTTGTATAGTAGTTAGGGAGCGTATATGTGGAAAAATGTATATTTTTAGCTCTAGATTCATCAAAAAGGGATGTTAAGTTTGCATAGGGAAATGGAAAAAGACCCTCTGTGAAAGATAACAATGGTGAGGAAAATCTTGCTATAACAGATGCCCCCTAATGTGTGAGATCAGAGGAGTATCTGCGATGGCCGAAATACATTATAAATAACCTAGAAGTGGAGTGGTACAAAACCAATTGGATGAACTCAATTGCTCAGTGCATTATGTACTGACTTTGCATACATGGCTGCCAAGAATACAATGTAGATCCATGTGGGAAATATACCAAACAAGTGTTCATGACCATGAATAGGCATATTTAAATGCGGTTACATGCCAAGAGATGTCATAGTCACGAACAAGGCCTAGTGAAACTAGTCTCAAAAATCAATCTGAAGATATCTATATACCATGGAGAACAATCTGATTTCCCATGATCACTGAAGTCAAATATGTATTGGTCCAATGAAATGGAAGCAACAACTCAGGAAAGTTGTGGCTACATAATGATGTCTTCAAGTCTTCTACACTATCTGCCAATGGTGCAAGTATATATCATGTGAATAAATGAGTTGAGGTCGAACACGATGAGACATTGTTTGATTACCAGTCATTGAGGTACACCGTTAACAAACGAGAGACAACCTATCGATGATGAAAGTAGGTATCATGGCACCGAGTACATATCTACAAATGTGAATAAAGGAGTTGGTGTCGAACAATTGAGAGATCCATTGATCAAGAGACATTGATGTATTCCCATTTGTCATTGGCGAGAGAGCCCACCACTAATGACTGCAAGCCTCAAGGTACTCATAAAACTCTAGGTCCCATATCCAGAATAAATGAGTTGAAGTCGATGGAAAGAGACCCACTGAAAGGAGAGCATTGAGGCATCTCTCATCAATCATCATGAGGAACAAAGCAGGAGCTTCATGATTTGGTGGAGATTGGACGAAGAACATGTTCATGAACCAACGACCCTTGCGTCTTTCGCATGTGCCAAATGCAAGCAGTACACGAAAAAGACCCTTTGAATAGCAACCAATAATGAAAAACTGCTAACAATGGCGAGGAAACGACCAATAAGGATAATGGCATCGAAGACACTTCACGAATCCCGAAGTGTGAATATATGTCTTACCGTCGAACAAAAGGGAGACCACCTAGTCAACAACCAATGATGAAATGTCAATTGCTGGGTTCAAGGTGACCTACCAATGATGAAAGTAGGGACAGGGTGCATGATAAGACAAAAGTATCATGTGATTCTGAGACAAACTGAGGGTATGGCCGACATGAAAAGTCATGATTTTTGAGGAGTGGCCAACACAGTTTGATAGACTTCCTTTGAACAAGAGCATGAGACATATGGTGAACTCCGACAACATAGACTCAATGATTTGACAATTTGATGCAGGAGGCATCCATACTGTTCTCTATAGGGACTGGAAGAGTAACCAATCGGTAGAGAAAACTCTGTAGCGAGATCAGCTTCCTAAGGCCATGCTAAACCCAAAATTATGATGACGCAAGGACTCAATAACTTTATGCTATGTTCAAAGGCGACACGACTATTTCCAATCAAAATATAGTACTCCCTTCTCGCTCGTCTTTTTTTGTGTTTTCATAACAAATGAATGCTATGATACAGTGGAGGGAATGAGTGTCGCAAGTAAGCAAAAACTAGTTCCAGTAGTGGAACGTACCTATGCTCAATGGAAGGAAATGCATGCGGGAGATGGACACTCAGGGTGATGTTCCCTCCAGGGTATAGGGTGTCAAATTGTGAAGGATAAAAACAAGGCTCTGCTTGGTTGAGGATGCAAACTGCTTAGGCAATGGTTTATAATGCAAAGCGAGAACTGGCTAAAGGCTCAATACAACAAGCAAGGGCATGAGATGCAGCACAACTTAATGCCAAAAAATGTCCTTTTTTATATCTTTTAGTCTACTTGGTGTGAAAAAGGGGTAAACTTGTGACAAATAGACGTCTTTTCAAATCCAATTTACAACTGTGAAAAAGACAATATCACTCAAAAATATTTTCTATTTTTGAGAGCGAGTCGGAGAAGAGCTTAACTAGGACTCATGATCTTTCAAATCCAATTTTAACGAGTGTGAAAGGGACAAATCACTCAGCGATATTTTTAGTTTTTAGGCGAGTCGGAAAAGAGATTAACTAAGACTCATTATTTGGGAGTCTGCGGGTAATAAGGACGCATGTGCATGAATGAGTAATGAGGCTCATTATAAATTCATGTATCGAATTCTAATGGACTCCCGGTCCTAAGGGAAAAATCTCGGCATGGGTGCCAAATGACAAAGAGGTTCTAACAAGGGTAACCCATGTATGGTGAGTCTCTACCATTTATTAACAATGCAACGATAGCATATGGAGGTTAATGTGTCTCAATAAATGGGTTCATCTCTAAGGCATAAAAAATGGTAATTGAAGGATAATGCAAAACTGCATGATGTAGAAAATACCTATCCTATATGCTAGGTTATGAATATACCTGCCTGAGGAGACGAACGACCAACCATGACATTGAAATCTGTAAGAAAATTGAGTCGAAGCTACAAGAACCAACTTAAAGCCATTTTGAATTAGTCCGTTAGACAAAATAATAGCATAAAACTATATTAAATGGGTAAAAAAGTTCTATAAATAGTAATAAAATGAAAATTTACTTTGTCATTTTCATTTTTACCCAAAATAGTGCAATTTGGATTAACCTATCTCCAGAATTCAAACGATGATCGCAGGAGCAATAGGCAACGGGATCACAAACCGTCTGGACCAGGTAACTCTTCATCCCATCCTCTTCAAATTCAATGGTTTACAATTTTGAATTAGGTTCAATTTATTTAGTTTTTAAAGGCACAAATTGAGTTTTTCGGTATACGTGGGTTTATACTAATATGTCACGTATGCGACCATATATATGCCCTTGTGTGAACTATGGGGGGCGTATATAAGGCCCTACCCATGACTGTTCTTGGATAAACCACGTATATGTGTGTAAAAGGGCAAAAAAACAAGTTCCTAACTCCAAATTTGATTTGTTTTTTGCAGGATGGTATTGGAGTGGAGGGAGAGAGAACATGAGAAGGTAGATGCAGTAGTGGATAGGGATCCGGTGGCTCAAGCGGCATTAAAAATATGTGGTGTATACAAGTTTTGGGCTCTCAAAGCAATGAGGGCCCAAGTGAGGTTATTAGAAATGCTGGTGGGATATTTGGATCTAGATAATGAGAGCTTTATCCTTGATGGACAACCATTAAGGATCGAAGTAGAGGACATCTACTTCTTGACAGGACTTTCATGCCTAGGATAGGTCGTGGACCTCAAGTCACACAGGGCCGGGAGTGGGATGAAGGTTGAAGAATACATCGAGGCCCACTGTGTTGCAAGGACTCCCATGGTGAGAAGTCAAATCCCCATCTGGTCTATAGGTAACCTCAGCCTGAATATTATTGTTCTCATGCTTACCAGGATTATAGGGTCGGCCTCACTGCATCAAGCATCAAGACCGCTTATGTTTTATTCACTGGAGTGTGCGATACCTGCCGTGTACGATTGGTGTACCTCACTGTTGACCAATATGAAAGGTCAGTTGACAGAGTGCAAGAAAGGGGCAAAGAAAAACTTTGGGTTTACCTCTATCCTTTGTAGCTTATTTTTCGAGCGAATCCCAAGTCTGGGACCTAGAGTGGAGATCATTCCTAGAGGACCATGTGATCCAGCTTTGGCGCAATGGATCAAGATCATGAGACGACAAGGGGGAGGTAGGGTGGTGACACCCTACAATGATGATTTTTTCTTCTAGTGGAGACAAATCATAGCTATGGATGGCTACCCCTATGTGGGAATTGATTTCAGAGGTGATCCTGATATGCCGATTCCACTAGGAGCCACCTACGGCGCCATAGGTAAACAATATATTTTTTTATATATTTCATTTTTGTATTCAAAGGAACAAAAATATTTTTGGATGGTGTTTTTTAAATATTAACTTGATACTTGTGTGGTTGCAGCGGTGGGTCCCCAACGACTAGAGGGATTCCTACGACATAGATGGAGGCACTGGGGGGATGAGGCAGTGGAAGGAGAGGCGGAGAGAGTCCTTTAGAATGTGTAGGGCAACCTGTCATGTTTGACACAGAGGATTCCCATGGTTCAGGTGGAGGATCTACCTAAAGCCATGCATAGGAAAGTTGTCGGTGTACCTAGAGCATGGGTACGACTCTTCCGACGTCTCACCAATGTCGTAGTTTTCTATCACGAGACTCATCCAGCGCCACAGGCACAAATGTCATGGGAAATGTATATCGGCTGTATATGTATTTTTGAGGGTTTTAGCCCCAATTTTGCAATATAAACACCATATTTTTTGGAAATATATAAAGAGGGATCTTCGACTGTACTTATATATTTCGATGTGTATATTTATTTGATGATATTCTTTTCTTTATTAATGTGACAAATTCCAATCTAAAACATAATTAGCGTAGGCATCAGATACATGATTATAACTTCTAGGAATGTGAAAGTATGTAATCAAATCAAATTGTCATTCTAAAAGATGTACCCATAGGAAATGACGAAGTAACATAGGATCACGCACATGGTAACAGTCATTCAACTGACATACTAGAAAATGAGAATCCAGGTGAACCTCTAGAGAGTGAATACCATGTGAGATAGCATCACATAATAGTTCTATGATGATGCTATATTCAGCCACATTATTCATGGATGGCCCTAGGCATATGCCACCTGAAGACACCAGTAGACACTCGGGTGAGTAAATCACCCAAGTGATGGAAGCCAATTTCTGTGTATGACGAATAACTCCGTCTGTGAATCCTAGGTAGACCGAAGACTCCATTGACATCTTCCAACCAACAGGGAAAACTCGATAAGCAAGCCAAAGAAAAAAAAGAAAAAGATCTATATACACTAAATTTAAATTAGTATACAAAGGGTTTCACCCAAGCCCAGGGCTCAAGCATAATACCTTTTTAAGTAGAGCCCATTTCTAGGCTCAGCCAATTTATTCCCTTCATAATATTCCAACTCGTAGGCTCCTTTTTCTAGAACATGTTGCACGATATAAACGTCCACCAGAGAAATTGCCAGGTCCTTCCTTTATTATTATCTAGCAAATGAAGGGATGCAACCTACAGCAAAACCCGCTGTAACTTCCTCTTCTTTCTCTCACAGTCTCCTCACTCAGAATACAATATTCACCATCAATCAATAGCCGCAATACATTTCCCTCATA
>ML776753.1:389674-413563 GCA_009831015.1 Picea engelmannii | reverse complement strand
CGTTAGATCTACGACCTTATAATGAACGGTCCAGATTTACAATGAAATTACATATACTTTTACAAGGCAATTTTTGCTTCGGGGGCTTCGCCCCCGAACCCCCGCTGGGGGCCCGCTTGCCCCCAGACCCCCCAGCCGGGGGGGATCTCCCCCCCGGACCCCGCAGAGGGGGTACCCCCCCTCTGCACTCCCTCGCGTGGAAGAGTGTACATACTTCTGGGGTGTAAATACTTCATGGGGTATAGACACGGCTGAAAGCAAAGAACCTCTGCATCAGGAAGATAATCAGGCTCCACAACCAACAATAAGGACCATGCCACATGGGTTTAAACTTGCCTGCCCCTAGTAGTTCTTTGGCTTGGTCATACAAGAGGACCAAGTCACCCTCAGCATACAACCGGGGATAGATAGACTTATCGTACTGAACCTTGACACGTTTCTTGTTTTCCTCGATAGCCGTAAAGGCGTCCCAACACTGCTCGTCAAGACTCTCTAGGTGTACAAGGTGTCGTTCTAAATCTGAAGTGTCAGGTAGGAGCTCAGCTGCCAATTTGAATGAAGGGATTTCAGATTCAATAGGAAGATCAACTCCACACCGTGTACTAACTAAAAAGGAGAAAAATCGGTGGCAGACTTGACTGAGGTTCGGTATGCCAAAAGCGAGGGATATAGCATGATGTGCCAGTTGGAATTGCTCCGACTTATAGCTTTTTGCAAGATGGTCTTGAGAGACTTGTTGATGGCCTCTACTTGCCCATTTTCTTGGGGGTAATAACGAGATGAGTGATCATGCCTAAACCCTAGCTTAGACGCTAGTTCTATCATCATTTCATTTTGAAATTGACTGCCATGATTAGTGAAAATCTCACTCGGGATACCGAACCGGGTGATAATTTGGTTGAACACGAAGAAAAATGCAGTCTTCCCATCGGATTTTACAGTAGGCATGGCTTCGGCCCACTTGGTGAAGTAGTCGACAACCACGATAATATGTTGATGCCCCCTAGCCGAGGTTGGGTTGTGTTGTCACAAGAGTTGACTTTAGGCTATAATAGAGCCAAGCCTTAGCACATTTTTTTTAAAAGAAAAAATTATTTATTGTTCAGAACTTGACTTGGATTGCAGCAAGCCAATCCCTGAAAATTGATTTTGAGTATACTTCTGACCTAATACACTCAGAAATAGTTCTTTCAATAGCCAAGGGCTCTTTACTCAAAAATATTCAATAATCACAATAAGAAGGTTAGATTTCTTATCAGAAACGATTTTTAATAAGGTTGGGGGTTGATCTAGGGAAACGGTCCATTGGGCATGGAGTCAAGTAAAAACCAAAGAAAGGAAATCATAGCGGTGATCGCATGACTTGCAGAAAATGAGGCAAAGTAGGTCTATCTTTCAACTATAAATAATCATGATATAATAGCAGAAGAAGAAAAGGAAAAGGCCATCACAGTAAAAGCATATATCAAGGATGAATTTCCACTATAACTTTGGAAGAAAAAACTGAAGGTTGATAACTAGATACAGAGCACTTATCTGGAGTGAATTTTGACCAGTCACCATTGAAAACAGAACTCTTATCAACTATGTGTAAGGAGCATGTAAAATGAATTCCAAACAGATTTTAACTCAGTCGATAAAAGAACAGATAGATAATATGACAAAAAGGAGAACATAGCGAAAGAAATGATCGTGATGAATCTCATAATGTCAAGTCAACATGTCACTCTGTATAACTCCATTCCTAGCTTTCAAAATAACTCTGCATTCCAAAAGGATCTCTCTGCCAAAGAGGTTTATCCAGGCTTCCCCCGGCTTCCCCCCGGCTTCCCCCAGCTTTCCCCCGGCTTCCCCCCCTCATATTACAATGAATGAACCTCTATATAAAGTCCCTCTCTCAAGGAGGTTGAATCCACATCATATCATAACTGAAAATTAACTAACTTCAACCATCTTTAACTAATCATAACAGTAATCCAAACTAAATTAAAAGTACAAACAAAATCCTAATTTTTGAACTGTTTATAATAGTATTTGATCCGCCTCCATGCGCAAAAATCTCTACAATTGTCAGGAGTTCATAATGAATAACCAGATAAACATTAGGAATATCTAGACCACGAACAACAACATCAGTACCAAATCAACATGTTAAAAAGTTCGTCACGAAAGCCATCACGAGTCTTCTCTCGATGACTCCGATGAATTTCATTACAGCATAGCAGACCACCCTGTGAATGCATTTCCTCATTCGAAGATCCCAATGATATACCTGTCCATATTCCTTTGAACTCAGCAACTGTCTTCCATCATCAGAAAAATAAAGAGCACGAGCTGTTCCATTTATTTTCAAGGTCCCAATCAACTGTTTAGTCTTTGTCGAAACCAACATTATATATCCATCATTCCCAAGGAATGCAATCGTGCTAGAGTCTGTTGACACCTCAAAGCTCTCCAAAATCCTCTCCTCTCTACCAATCAAACAATTAATCTTGTCCAACGTACCTTTCACCAGATCAAAACTGTAAAAGAACTTCCTGCGTCCTGCAGCAATGGCCATTGATCCGCCGGGAAAAAATAAAACCTTGCGAATCGGAAGATCCTCAATAAACACACTCTGGATGGTGGGGCTCCTTTTCCCATCAATCTGGAAAAACTTCAACCTCATATCAAACCCAGTGGTGAGTAGAAACTGCCCATTTCGATGGAACCCCATAGACTGTATAACCGCATTCGAGGGGTCTTCTGCATTTGCATCTCTTAGCATAGAATACTCAATCTGACCTGGCAACAACTTCTGCTTGATTTTAACAACAAGATCATCATTACTCCCCAATATATCATACTCGGTGTTGTATTGCGCATTAGCAACTGATATGGCATGCGCTTCAAATTCACATTAGCAGGGTGAACAACCAGTTTCCAATTTAAGATGCACGTCGCCCCGTAGCCATCTCTTAACAGTCATCATTGCCGTGATTGGAGCATCACCACATTGCCACTCGGATGCAGGCTTTTCAGGTTTATTATAGTTGTTGTGATAGCATTCTTTGAACATATAAGCACACGATTTTGTCTCATCGGCGAAATGATGGAACCGTGAATCGGCTTTCAGATTTTCGAAGGAAGAAGCATAGTGTGAAAAACGATATTCAAAATCCCGAAATCGCGTGATTGGTGTGTGGCATGTGTTGTCCACGTCTTTAAATAATGCTGTTTACTTGGATTCATATACTTGGGTGGCTGTGTTCATGTGCCAGGCGAAGGACGAGGGGCGAATTCTTATAATTAAACACGAAGAGATGAGCCTTCTCATTAACTAACACGCTCAGATAACTCTTCGACGTACTGCATGTTCTCCCTCTATGTAACTTTTCACGATCGAGTGATCAATCAATATTTTGAGCGATAGCGTGCGTTGGTGGGGTTTCACACTCACAAATCCTCCATAGCTAGTTTACGTTCATCGTCTATGCTAGCTTGATCGCATTGAGTACTGCGATTCATATATGTGGCTATCTCGCCCAGCGGGAAAAAGGTGACCATAATCTATGCATGCTACACAAGTCATGGTTTACACCATCAGATGGTATTGTATACTCGGGCAATAGTTGCAAAGAAAGTTCAGCATATGGATTTGTTCCATCACCGCTACTACTGCAGCATACGCCCAGTAAAATCAACTCAACAGGAGTAGCTAGAACCAAAAGATATGTATGGTTTCCACAAAACTTCTAGGCTTTAGCTTTGGAAAGACCAACAACACAAATGAGTTGCTCCTCACCACTATACTTTGGGCACTGTCAATCCCATTACTACTGCCGTATAAACAGAGAGTTGTCAACATAATCCCAGGCCCTTCAAATTTAAGGAAATATACCACAATGGGCTATCCTTTCACCTCCAGCATGATTCCCTGTAATCGCTCAGGAAACAAGTTTTGTCTTCCACAGATTTTGATGATCGAACACCATTTTGCGAGTATAGTATGAATGCAACATCGTTTCATCGATTCCTCTTATACCGCGTTTAGTATAATCATGGCTGCAACCGAATGAGACTGTCACTCATATGAGTCCCCGAGAAAAAAGGCTGCGCCGAGAACAACACGAAACCCCTAGTCAATGTGAAAGATCCAATCAACTCTCTGAGATAACGTCCATATGCAGACCCTATTAAAATTATGGGTATGAAGAGACTCGATGGAAGTGAGAGTCCATATGTTACCAGCCGCAATGTGAAAATAACCATAAAATAAAGCATGAGTGATGATTGATGAAACTCATCTTCTGTGCCAGAGCTGAAGATATTTTTAACAACACCAACATTTGTTGTGAAAAGGAGACTTGCCAAATCATTGTATTGACCTGCTAGATAGTTGAATGACTGAAGTTTTCTGTGCTATTAATGCTAGGACATTCTTTGCTGGCAGACAAGGCTTAGGTTCTTTACGATTAATGAGAGAATAGAGTCTTAGAGTCTTCTCAAGGAGGTAGTTGTAAATTTCTCCCATTATTCCTCCAATAATTTCAAGAAACTGATCCAATATCTATTGGCAAAATATGAAGCAAATTTCCAGATTGCAAGTCTCGTATTTGCAGAACATACTTGACATCACTTAAATAGCTTAATAGGAGTTGATTTCCATTGACACGACAAGCTTTCACTTGTATATTTCGAACCCTGACATGTTGATAGGCTTCTTTACGCGCAGGTAACGTTATCTGAAAATTATTACTACTGGTGCACTGGACAGGTATCAGCTCCGCTTCTATGCGCCATTTTAGATTTCTGTCAAAACATAAGTTTCTATATTTAATTATACAAGTGCCTAAGTAAAATCGGAAATCTTCAATCTCTGTTACAACATAGGCTCCATCTAGGGATGGTACTTTTCCATAAAGTGCCAAGAAAAGTAGACCAGGTGCCTGCATCAATAAAGTGACCTGCAAAAATTCTGAAACTCATCACGTAGCACCTTGCAGCGATCCGAGCAGTGGAGGAATTCAACATTTGAGACCAATGGAGTCGCCAACAAAAACATGTAGAGTCTACGAACCAAGGAGTCGCCAGGTGAACAATCACAACCAAACAAATGTCTATATCAGGTTCACCATCAGGAGATAGATCGAACCTTTGTCGTATCCCAGGGAAGATAACTTCATCCTCTGATCTGAAAATAGAAGGACACCATCAGGAGATAGATCGAACCTTTGTCGTATCCCA
Organism: Picea engelmannii; assembly: GCA_009831015.1. Lineage (NCBI taxonomy): Eukaryota > Viridiplantae > Streptophyta > Pinopsida > Pinales > Pinaceae > Picea > Picea engelmannii. The sequence goes on along the minus strand of ML776753.1, from coordinate 408,337 downwards.
GGGAAGATAACTTCATCCTCTGATCTGAAAATAGAAGGATGACTTGTTATGCTATGCAATCACCCTCTAATTTATTAAAAATAAACTTTACAGGACCTTGCTTCATGTGTTAAAATATGCAAGATAAACTTATGTGTTAAGTTCATGTATCTTCTTGTAAATACTTATGTGTGAGGATATGTTCTTTTAAATGGTTAAATATGTACTTTCAATAAATACACAGCACCATAACTTGTAGAAAATAAACCATCAAACTCAGAACAATCACAACATGATAGAGGAGTTCACCCCCCTTCGGGCTACATCTCCTTGAGCCTCCATCAATGGACTTGGCTCTCTAGGATTAATTAGTCAAAAGTTATTTTACAAGCTGCTGCTCAACTCCAATGGAAAAATGGACTGTACCATTGAGATTAGAACACATAAAAACCACAAAAATGACTAATATAACTCTGAAAACGGATCATGGCTCATTCAGGGATGACCTCTTCTACATGTGGCCATAAGCTTCCCTGAGATTCTCTGTGGCAAAAACACCAAAACACATCCTCAATCAATGAGGGATTCAAACTCCCTGGAGCTTGCTGAAACTTCAATGGTGAAAAAATTGCAGAAGAAGTCTTCAAATGGCTATGAAAACAGTGCCAATGGATTTAGAATGTCCAAAGACCCCTAGCTGGGCTTTTATGGCACCTCAATCGGCCAAAAGATGAAGAAGTTAGGCCTCCTCCATTTTCCTCCTTCAAGCTTTCTGAAATTGGTTCGCCAAAACACACCCTTGTTGAATGAACCTGGCTCACACGCATTTTAAAGCATGAAAACCCAGCCCCGTATGCAACCACACAACTGTGAAAACCATAGGACAGTTAAGGGCACGCTAGCCCCTAACCGCCTCGGCACCTGGGCGTATGGCGCATATGATCGCGCTCTTGGCTAAAAGGTGGTTAATTCATTTTACAACTACCAACGCTCGACATATGGTCATATGGTCAATAGGCATACGACCAAAAGCCAAGTTTCAAATTGCATGCATATATAATGGGGCGGCTATATATTATACAACATGATCATATAAAAAATAGTTCAAATGACCATGGGCCGGGGCTAAGCCCCGGCCCGACCCCGCCCATATATACATAATATGCATTTTAAATAAATTAAAATACATGGTTATAACAAGAACCATGCAGCGGTGTAGTAGTCAGACTATTATGTGAAGGCGTTACATGGGGGGAGGTCCGGGGGTTGAACCCCATGGAATCCCATATATTTTACACATAACTAATGACCAAACAATGAGTGACACGTGGTGCCTCCATATTGGTCCACGTGTCCTCATTCCATTTGCCATCCAACAGACACATGTCGACTCCTCATTCGCCAACTGTCAGCTAATCACAAACCGCCACATCAGTAGGTGCCATGTCACCGTATGGTCGCCACGTCAGCATGTACGGACTCTGCCACGTCAGCCTGTATGGACTGCCCAGTCGGCATCAAAATTTTTGCCTGTTTGACTTGATGAACAGATCGCCATATCTCTCGCTCCCTACGTCCGTTTGAGACGAAACAAGTTGCGTTGTGTTCGCAACAATGAGGGCTACGCTCACGTCTGATTTGAGGAAATTCCGAGAATGTTGATTTTTGGGCTAAACTTTGACCCCTGGTCCAGATTTTGATCACACCTTCCCACTGAAAGGCTTTTGGACCCACAAAAGCTTATGATCATCTGTCTTCTTTCAAGTTATATCAAAATATTTTCGACAATCACCTGAATACTCTGACATGCCTCGCACTGCAACTGGCTATGTCCCTCAACCACTGTTCTCTGGCTGCTGCTGACCCACTGTTCTCTCTGTGCTTGGAAGACTGCCAACGTTCCCACTGAGAATCAAGTCCCTCTTTCGAACTCTTTGGCGTCAACAAAATCAACTCTCCAATGGCTGCAAAAACTTTCCTGCGACATCTTGTCACAAGCCAAGAAAACCATCAATTTTGAAAACAAATTTTACAAGACTGAAAAATGATGCTAACAAAGTCTTTTTCTCTTTAAACAAACTGTCGCATCTTGTACTTCATCAAAGTACATGGCGTTTTCTTGCATCATGGTATACTCAAAATCAATGTACAAGTCAACAAACACCATTGACTAAACATAAGTCGAAAAACATGATCGACACAACTTAGTCGTCAGACAATCATCGACACCAGTTGAAACTCATTTGAAACATATCGACCTTCCCAAACTGAGAAGTCGACAAACATGATAAAGAATCATGTTACAATCATGAGTCATTCATGATGAACCATCACCATATTCACTGCTTACACATACATAAAAACAAATGCATGTTCATGACTCTTCAACTCTCCTTCCAGTACAAACATAAGTACATAACCCAAAAACATGTGGGTACATAAGAGTTGAAATGAAAAAGATACATGGCTGTAACAAGTGAACATCATATCCATCTTTTACATCCTCCTGGCAACATTGTGCAACAAACAAGAATACCTTCAAAATGAATTGCATTCACATGCAACTTGCATCATGCAAGTTGTGATAAACTGCTGCAACTTATCATGCTTCCCATAAATGCACACATAACGTTGAAAAGTGCATTTACAATAGAAAAATGCAATCCTTACTTGCTTAAGAAATCCAACCATTTCTTACCAAGCCAACTCAACAGTGACTTTTTCGACTGAACATCATCCTCTTGTGAATCATCTTGACTCACATCGATGATGGAATCTCCACTTCCATTCTTGCCAATCTCTTTATCCATCCGCTTCTTATGCTGTGGATGAGTGGTTGGATGCAACGTCCAACATTGGTCAATGAGATGACCCCGCTTCTGACAATGAGTGCAAATCTTTTACATCCTCTTTTCACGCTTCCTTTTCTTAGAAAGTTTCCTGAAAGCGGTTAATCTTTTCCAACATTTTGAAACATGATGTTTATATAAACCACAATATGTACATGGATTCTTTCTTCCATTTTTACATACATAATCAAAAGCGACTGAATGATAAGCAGAATTATACCTTGAACATTCATCTTTATCGCCTCTTTGAGGAGGTGAATTTGAAGAGTTACAAGCTCTCCTTTGAAGACCATCAACAATGTTCTTGTCCTCATCACTGTCACAACTCTTTCGTTTCACACATTCGCATTCATCTTGAACACAAGCCTTGCATGCTGAAGAGATCGAACTTTCAACAAAAGTTATTGAACTTTCACCTTTAAAGCCTTCTTGAGGAGGTGAACTCGAAACAAAATTTATGCTTGGAACTTTTTCCCTTGTTTCCTCGACTTTGGAATTTGCTCCATCTCTTCGTTCATATCCAAGACCACAAAACTTGGGTCTCTCTTCAACAACAATAGGCTCAACAATGCCTTGTGCATGCTTTCCCAAACCTTTACCTTCATAGCCCATTTTTAACAATAACTTGGATCCTATTCCCCTTGTGTGACTTTCAAAACAACCAAAACATTCATCTTGTGAGGAATTAGAAGATAAACTAACATTGCATACCTTATGTTCATGCATGTACTTGGTAAGGGTTTCCTTTGCCTCATGGAGTTGAGTCTCCATCTCATGAAACCTTTGAAGAAGCTGGTCTTTCTCCTCCTTCATGGCCATCAACTGTTCTTCAAGAACAATGCGCTCATTTCTGTCTTCACACATCTCTTTCATCAAATCTATCATAGTTAGCAACTCTTCTTTAGATAATGAAAATGTATGAGAACTATCAATGCTTGAAGCTTCCTCCATCCTTGGAAGATATCCAACTTCAACACAAAACTTTCACAAAAACCAATAGCTAAATCTCAAGCTATCAATGGAAAACACATGAGCAAAACAAACTATGCTCTGATACCACCTGATCTAAAAATAGAAGGCTGACTTGTTATGCTATGCAAGCACCCTCTACTTCATTAAAAATAAACTTTACAGGACCTTGCTTCATGTGTTAAAATATGCAAGATAAACTTATGTGTTAAGTTCATGTATCTTCTTGTAAATACTTATGTGTGAGGATATGTTCTTTTAAATGGTTAAATATGTACTTTCAATAAATACACATCAACATAACTTGTAGCAAATAAAACATCAAACTCAGAACAATCACAACATGATAAAGGAGTTCACCCCCCTTCGGGCTACATCTCCTTGAGCCTCCATCAATGGACTTGGCTCTCTCGGATTAATTAGTCAAAAGTTCTTTTACAAGCTGTTGCTCAACTCCAATGGAAAAACAGACTGTACCATTGAGATCAGAACACATAAAAACCCCCAAAATGACTAATAGAACTCTGAAAATGGATCATGGATCATCCAGGCATGACCTCTTCTACATGTGGTCATAAGCTTCCCTGAGCTTCTCTGTGGAAAAAAACACCAAAACACATCCTCAATGAATGAGGGATTCAAACTCCCTAGAGCTTGCTGAAACTTCAATGGTGAAAAACTTGTAGAATAAGTCTTCAAATGGTTGTGAAAATAGTGCCAATGGATTCAAAATGTCCAAAAACCCCTAGCTGGGCTTTTACAGCACCTCAATCGGCCAAAAGATGAAGAAGTTAGGCCTCCTCCATTTTCCTCCTTCAAGCTTTCTGAAACTGGTTCGCCAAAACGCACCCTTGTTGAATGAACCTGGCTCACACGCATTTTAAAGCGTGAAAACCCAGCCCCGTACGCAACCACGGAATGATACAAACTGTAGGATGGTTAAGGGTGCGCCAGCCCCTAACCACCTCGGCACCTAGGCGTATGGCGCATATGACCGCGCTCTTGGCTAAAAGTTGGTTAATTCATTTTACAACTACCAGCGCTCCACATATGGTCATATGGTCAATAGGCATACGACCAAAATCCAAGTTTCAAATTGTGCACATATATAATGGGGCGGCTATATATTATACAACACGGTCATATAAAAAATAGTTCAAACGACCATGGGCCGGGGCTAAGCCCTGGCCCGACCCCACCCATATATACATAATATGCATTTTAAATAAATTAAAATACATGGTTATAACAAGAACCATGCGGCGGTGTAGTGGTCAGACTGTTATGTGAAGGCGTTACACGGGGGGAGGTCCGGGGGTCGAATCCCACGGACTCCCATATATTTTACACATAACTAATGACCAAACAAGGAGTGACACGTGGCGCCTCCAGATTGGTCCACATGTCCTCATTCCATTTTCCATCCAACAGACACGTGTCGACTCCTCATTTTCCAAATGCCAACTAATCAAAAACCAACACGTCAGCAGGTTCCATGTCATTGTACGGTCACCACATCAGCATGTACGGACTCTGCCACGTCAGCCTGTACGGACTGCCTAGTCAGCATCAACATTTTTCCCTGTTTGACTTGACGAACAGATCGCCATATCTCTCGCTCCCGACGTCCGTTTGAGACAAAACAAATTGCGTTGGGTTTGCAACGATGAGGGCTACGCTCACATCCGATTTGAGGCAATTCCGAGAATGTTGAGTTTTGGGCTAAAATTTGACCCCTGGTCCAGATTTTGATCATCCTCTGTCCCCGGCAACGACGCCAAAAAATATTGTCACAAGAGTTGACTCTAGGCTGTAATAGAGCCAAGCCTTAGCACATTTTTTTCAAAAGAAAAATTTATTTATTGTTTAGAACTTGACTTGGGTTGCAGCAAGCCAATCCTTGGAAATTGATTTTGAGTATACTTCTGACCTAATATACTCAGAAATAGTTCTTTCAACAGCCAAGGACTCTTTACTCAGAAATATTCAATAAGCACAATAAGAAGGCCAGATTTCTTATCAGAAAAGATTTTTAATAAGTTTGGGGGTTGATCCAGGGAAACGCTCCATTGGGCATGGAGTCAAGTAAAAACCAAAGAAAGGAAATCATAGCGATGATCGCATGACTTGCAGAAAATGAGGCAAAGTAGATATATATTTCAACTATAAATAATCATGATATAATAGCAGAAGAATAAAAGGAAAAGGCCATCACAGTAAAAGCATCTATCAAGGATGAATTTACACTATAACTTTGGAAGAAAAAACTGAAGGCTGATAACTAGATACAGAGAACTTATCTGGAGTGAATTCTAACTAGTCACCATTGAAAACATAACTCTTATCAACTATGTGTAAGGAGCATGTAAAATGAATTCCAAATAGATTTTAACTCAGTTGATAAAAGAACAGATAGATAATATGACAAAAAACGAGAACATGGCGAAAGAAATGACCGTGATGAATCTCATAATGTCAAGTCAACATCTCACTCTGTATAACTCCATTCCGGGCTTTCAAAATAACTGTGCGTTCCAAAAGGATCTCTCTGCCAAAGAGGTTTACCCAGGCTTCCCCTGGTTTCCCCCCGGCTTCCCCCCCTTATATTACAATGAATGAACCTCTATATAAAGTCCCTCTCTCAAGGAGGTTGAATCCGCATCATATCATAACTGAAAATTAACTAACTTCAACCGTCTTTAACTAATCATAACAGTAATCCAAACTAAATTAAAAGTACAAACAAAATCCTAATTTATGAACTGTTTATAACAATATTTGATCCGCCTCCATGCGCAAAAATCTTTGCAGTTGTCGGGAGTTCGTAATGAATAACCAGATCAACATTAGGAATATCCAGACCATGAACAACTACATCAATAGCAAATCAACATGTTAAAACGTTCGTTGCGAAGCCAGCAAGAGTCTTCTCTCGCTGATTCCGATGAACTTCATTACAACATAGCAGACCCCCCTGTGAATGCATTTCCTCATTCGAAGATCCCAATGATATACATGTCCATCTTCCTCTGAACTTAGCAATTGTCTTCCATCATTAGCAAAAGAAAGAGCACGAGCTGTTCCATTCATTTTCAAGGTCCCAATCAACTGTTTAGTCTTTGTTGAAACCAACATTATATATCCATCATTCCCAAGGAATGCAATCGTGCTAGAGTCTGTTGACACCTCAAAGCTCTCCAAACTTCTCTCCTCTCTACCAATCAAACAATTAATCTGGTCCAACGCACCTTTCACCAGATCAAAACTGTAAAAGAACATCCTATGTCCTGCAGCAATGGCCATTGATCCGTCGGACAAAAATAAAACCTTGCGAATCGGAAGATCCTCAATAAACACACTCTGGATGGTGGGGTTCCTTTTCCCGTCAATCTGGAAAAACTTCAACCTCATATCAAACCCAACGATGGGTAGCAACTACCCATTTCGATGGAACCCCACAGACTGTATAACCGCATTTGAGGGGTCTTCTGCATTTGCATCTCTTAGCATAGAATACTCAATCTGACCTGGAAACAACTTCTGCTTGCTTTTAACAATAAGATCATCATTACTCCCCAATATATCATACTCGGTGTTGTATTGCGGATTAGCAACTAATATGGCCTGCGCTTCAAATTCACATTAGCACGGTGAACAACCATTTTCCAATTTAAGATGCATGTCGCCTCGTAGCCATCTCTTAACAGTCATCATTGCCGTGATTGGAGCATCACCACGTTGCCACTGGGATACAGGCTTTTCAGATTTATTATAGTTTCCATGATAGCATACTTTGAACATCTAAGTGCACGATTTTGTCCCGTCGGCGAAATGATGGAACCGTGAATTGGCTTTCGGATTTTTGGAGGAAGAAGCGTAGTGTGAAAAACGATATTCAAAATCCCGAAATCGCGTGATTGGTGTGCGGCATGTGTTGTCCACGTCTTTAAACAATGTTGTTTACTTGGATTCATATACTTGGGTGGCTGTTTTCATGTGCCAGGCGAAGGTCGAGGGGTGAATTCTTATAATTAAACATGAAGAGATGAGCCTTCTCATTAACTACTACACTCGGATAACTCTTCAACGTACTACATGTTATTCCTCTGCATAACTTTCCATGATCGAGTGATCAATCAATATTTTGTGCAATAGAGTGCGTTGGTGGGGTTTCACGCTCACAAATCCTCCATAGTCGGTTTACGTTCATTGTCTATGCCAGCTTGATCGTGTTGAGTGCTGCAATTCATATATGTGGCTATATCGCCCAACAGGAAAAAGGTGACCATAATCTGTGCATGCTACACAAGTCATGGTTTACACCATCAGATGGTATTGTATACTCGGGCAATAGTTGTAAATAAAGTTCGGCATACGGATCTGTTCCATCGCTGCTACTATTGCAGCATACGCCCAGTAAAATCAACTCAACAGGAGTAGCTAGAACCAAAAGATATGTATGGTTTCCACAAAAATTCCAGGCTTTAGCTTTGGCAAGACCAACAACACAAATGAGTTGCTCCTCACCACTATACTTTGGGCACTGTCAATCCCATTACTACTTCCGTATAAATGGAGAGTTGTCAACAGAAGCCTAGGCCCTTCGAATTTCAGGAAATATACCAGAACGGGCTGTCCTTTCACCTCCAACATGATTCCCATTAATCGCTCAGGCAACAAGTTTTGTCTTCCGCAGATTTTGATGATTGAACACCATTCCGTGAGTATAGTATGAATGCGACATCGTTTCATTGATTCCTCTTATACCGCATTCAGTATAATCATGGCTGCAACCGAATGAGACTGTCACTCATATGAGTCCCCGAGAAAAAAGGCTGCACCGAGCACAACACGAAACCCCTGGTCAATGTGAAGGATCCAATCAACTCTCCGAGATAACGTCCATATGAAGAGACTCGATGGAAGTGAGAGTCCATATGTTACCAGTTGCAATGTGAAAATAGCCATAAAATAAATCATGAGTGATGATTGATGAAACTCATCTCCTGTGCCAGAGCTGAAGATATTTTTAACGGCACCAGCATTTGTTGTGAAAAGGAGACTTGCCAGATCATTGTATTGACCTATTGGATAGTTGAATGACTGAAGTTTCCTATGCTATTAATGCTAGGACATTCTTCGCTGGCAGAAAAGGCTTAGGTTCCTTACGATTGATGAGAGCATAGAGTCTTAGAGTCTTCTCAAGGAGGTAGTTGTAAATTGCTCCCATTATTCCTCCAATAATTTCAAGAAACTGATCCAATATCTATTGGCAAAATATGAAGCAAATTTCCAGATTGCAAGTCTCGTATTTGCAGAACATACTTGACATCACTTAAATAGCTTAATAGGAGTTGATTTCCATTGACACAACAAGCTTTCACTTGTATATTTTGAACCCTGACATGTTGATAGGCTGCTTTAAGCGCAGGTAATGTTATCTGAAAATTATTACTACTGGTGCACTGGACAGGTATCAGCTCCGCTTCTATGTGCCATTTTAGATTTCTGTCAAAACATATGTTTCTATATTGAATTATACAAGTGCCTAAGTAAAATCGTAAATCTTCAATATTTGTTACAACATAGGCTCCATATAGGGATGGTACTTTCCCATAAAGTGCCATGAACAGTAGACCAGGTGCCTACATCAATAAAGTGACCTGCAAAAATTATGAAACTCATCACGTAGCTCCTTGCAACGATCTGAGCAGTGGAGGAATTCAACATTTGAGACCAGTGGAGTCGCCAACAAAAACATGTAGAGTCTATGAACCAAGGAGTCGTCAGGTGAATAATCACAACCAAATGAACGTCTATCCCAGGTTCACCATCAGGAGATAGATCGAACCTTTGTCGTATCCCAGGGAAGATAACTTCATCCTCCGTCCCCGGCAACGACGCCAAAAAATGTTGTCGCAAGAGTTGAGTCTAGGCTATAATAGAGCCAAGCCTTAGCACATTTTTTTTAAAAGAAAAATTTATTTATTGTTCAGAACTTGACTTGGGTTGCAGCAAGCCAATCCCTGAAAATTGATTTTGAGTATACTTTTGACCTAATACACTCAGAAATAGTTCTTTCAACAGCCAAGGGCTCTTTACTCAGAAATATTCAATAATCACAATAAGAAGGCCAGATTTCTTATCAGAAAATATTTTTAATAAGTTTGGGGGTTGATTTAGGGAAACGCTCCATTGGGCATGGAGTCAAGTAAAAATCTAAGAAAGGAAATCATAGCGGTGATCGCATGACTTGCAGAAAATGAGGCAAAGTAGGTCTATCTTTTAACTATAAATAATCATGATATAATAGCAGAAGAAGAAAAGGAAAAGGCCATCACAGTAAAAGCATCTATCAAGGATGAATTTCCACTATAACTTTGGAAGAAAAAACTAAAGGCTAATAACTAGATACAAAGCACTTATCTGGAGTGAATTCTGACCAGTGACCATTGAAAACAGAACTCTTATCAACTATGTGTAAGGACCATGTAAAATGAATTCCAAACAGATTTTAACTCAGTTGATAAAAGAACAGATAGATAATATGACAAAAAAGGAGAACATAGCGAAAGAAATGACCGTGATGAATCTCATAATGTCAAGTCAACATGTCACTCTGTATAACTCCATTCTGGGCTTTCAAAATAACTGTGCGTTCCAAAAGGAGCTCTCTGCCAAATAGGTTTACCCAGGCTTCCCCCGGCTTCCCCCCCTCATATTACAATGAATGAACCTCTATATAAAGTCCCCCTCTCAAGGAGGTTGAATCTGCATCATATCATAACTGAAAATTAACTAACTTCAACCGTCTTTAACTAATCATAACAATAATCCAAACTAAATTAAAAGTACAAACAAAATCCTAATTTCTGAACTGTTTATAACAATATTTGATCTGCCTCCATGCGCAAAAATATCTGCAGTTGTCGGGAGTTCGTAATGAATAACCAGATCAACATTAGGAATATCCAGACCATGAACAACTACATCAGTAGCAAATCAGCATGTTAAAACATTCGTCGCGAAATCCAGCAAGAGTCTTCTCTCTCTGATTCCGATGAACTTCATTACAGCATAGCAGACCCCCCTGTGAATGCATTTCCTCATTCAAAGATCCCAATGATATACCTTTCCATCTTCCTCCGAACTTAGCAACTATCTTCTATCATCAACAAAAGAAAGAGCACGAGATGTTCCATTCATTTTCAAGGTCCCAATCAACTGTTTAGTCTTTGTTGAAACCAACATTATATATCCATCATTCCCAAGGAATGCAATCGTGCTAGAGTCTGTTGACACCTCAAAGCTCTCCAAACTCCTCTCCTCTCAGCCAATCAAACAATTAATCTGGTCCAACACACCTTTCACTAGATCAAAACTGTAAAAGAACTTCCTGCGTCCCGCAGCAATGGCCATTGATCCGTTGGGAAAAAATAAAACCTTGCGAATCAGAAGATCCTCAATAAACACACTTTGGATGGTGGGGTTCCTTTTCTTGTCAATTTGGAAAAACTTCAAACTCATATCAAACCCAACGTTGAGTAGAAACTGCCCATTTCGATGGAACCCCACAGACTATATAACCGCATTCGATGGGTCTTCTACATTTGCATCTCTTAGCATAAAATACTCAATTTGACCTGGAAACAACATCTGCTTGCTTTTAAAAAAAAGTTCATCATTACTCCCCAATATATCATACTCGGTGTTGTATTGCGCATTAGCAATTGATATGGCCTACGCTTCAAATTCACATTAGCAGGCTGAACAACCAGTTTCCAATTTAAGATGCACGTTGCCCCGTAGCCATCTCTTAACAGTCATCATTGCCATGATTGGAGCATCACCACATTGCCACTGTGATGCAGGATTTTTAGGTTTATTATAGTTGTCGTGATAGCATTCTTTGAACATATAAGCACACGATTTTGTCCCGTTGGGGAAATGATGGAACCGTGAATCGACTTTCGGATTTTTGGAGGAAGAAGCGTAGTGTGAAAAACGATATTCAAAATATCGAAATCGCATGATTGGTGTGCAACATGTGTTGTCCACATCTTTAAAAAATGCTATTTACTTGGATTCATATACTTGGGTGGCTGTGTTCATGTGCCAAGCGAAGGACGAGGGGCGAATTCTTATAATTAAACACGAAGAGATGAGCCTTCTCATTAACTGCCATGCTTGGATAACTCTTCAACGTACTGCATGTTCTCCCTCTGCGTAACTTTCCACGATCGAGTGATCAATCAATATTTTGAGCGATAGCGTGCATTGGTGGGGTTTCACACTCACAAATCCTCCATAGCCGGTTTACGTTCATCGTCTATGCTAGCCTGATCGTGTTGAGTACTGCGATTCATATATGTGGCTATCTCGCCCAACAGGAAAAAGGTGACCATAATCTGTGCATGCTACACAAGTCATGGTTTACACCATCAGATGGTATTGTATACTCGGGCAATAGTTTCAAAGAAAGTTTGGCATACGGATCTGTTCTATCGCCGCTACTACTGCAGCATACGCCCAGTAAAATCAACTCAACAGGAGTAGCTAGAACCAAAATATATGTATGGTTTCCACAAAAATTCCAGGCTTTAGCTTTGGCAAGACCAATAGCACAAATGAGTTTCTCCTCACCACTATACTTTGGGAACTGTCAATCCCATTACTACTGCCGTATAAATGGAGAGTTGTCAATAGAAGCCCAGGCCCTTCGAATTTCAGGAAATATACCACAACAGGCTGTCCTGTCACCTCCAGCATGATTCCCTGTAATCGCTCAGGCAACAAGTTTTGTCTTCCGCAGATTTTGATGATTGAACACCATTCCGCGAGTATAGTATGAATGCGACATCGTTTCATCGATTCCTCTTATACTGTGTTTAGTATAATCATGGCTGCAACCAAATGAGACTGTCACTCATATGAGTCCCCGAGAAAAAAGGCTGCACCGAGCACAACACGAAACCCCTAGCCAATGTGAAGGATCCAATCAACTCTCCGAGATAACGTCCATATGCAGACCCTATTAAAATTATGGGTATGAAGAGACTCGATGGAAGTGAGAGTCCATATGTTACTAGTCGTAATGTGAAAATAACCATAAAATAAAGCATGAGTGATGATTGATGAAACTCATCTCCTGTGCCAGAGCTAAAGATATTTTTAACGACACGAGCATTTGTTGTGAAAAGGAGACTTGCCAGATCATTGTATTGACCTGCTGGATAGTTGAATGACTGAAGTTTTCTGTGCTATTAATGCTAGGACATTCTTCGCTCGCAGAAAAGGCTTAGGTTCCTTACTATTGATGAGAGCATAGAGTCTTAGAGTCTTCTCAAGGAGGTAGTTGTAAACTGCTCCCATTGTTCCTCCAATAATTTCAAGAAACTGATCCAATATCTATTGGAAAAATATGAAGCGAATTTCCAGATTGCAAGTCTCGTATTTGCAGAACATACTTGACATCACTTAAATAGATTAATAGGAGTTGATTTCCATTGACACATCAAGCTTTCACTTGTATATTTCGAACCCTGACATGTTGATAGGCTGCTTTAAGCGCAGGTAACGTTATCTGAAAATTATTACTACTGGTACACTGGACAAGTATCAGCTCTGCTTCTATGCACCATTTTAGATTTCTGTCAAAACATAATTTTCTATATTGAATTATACAAGTGCCAAAGTAAAATCGGAAATCTTCAACATCTGTTACAACATGTTGCAATCAACGAAATCTACCCCCGACTTGGTGAAGGGACCGATGGTAATGACTGGGTGAAGAGGGGTTGGATGCGAGCGCATTTTTTGAGTAAACACCTGGCAGGGGTGACACTTTTTAACCGCTTCAATGCAATATTTAAAGATGGTGGGCCAGAAGTAACCAGCTCGCAAGATTTTTTGGGCTGTCGCAAGCCCAGATAGGTGACCACCACAAGCCCCTTTGTGGTAGTCATTTAGGACTAACTCAACTTCCTTGTGAATTAAGCAGTGACGTAAGGTACTATCTATTCCTCGACGATATAGAGATTGTCCAACGATGGTGTACTTTTTGGCTTGGTATCTAACACGTCGTCGATCATCTCACGAGAGATGCTGAGCGAACTTCAAGGTTTGAGGATATAAAAAAATGTCTCCATACCAGGGGTTAGACGATGAGACGAGGAAAATTTGTTCGTTTGCAACTGAATCGACATGGATAACATCCTCATCTAATAGTGGGAAATCAGATATTAACTCCACGAAAACTAGTGATTTCTTGGACTTGGCTGAAGCAAAGTTGAGATCAAATTCTTGTAAGATGACGATCCATTTATTATATTTCCCACCTATGATACACCTAGTGAGGACGTATTGAAATGGATTAACATCAACAACCATAGTAGTTTTTCAAAGCAATATATAGTTTCGTAAATGTTGGACTGCGTGAATGGTAGCCAAAGCTAGCTTTTCGACGTGGGAGTAATTAAGCTCAGGAACGACTAAATTCCGACCGAGATAGTATATGACATGCTCATGGATATCGTCATCCTCTTGAACTAGAACCATACCAATCATCTCTTCGGATGCGACAATATATAACAAGTAATTTCTACTGTAATCAAGATATTTCAGCAGAGGTGCCGATATTACAGACTTCCGTGTCGGCACGGTTCGAAACCAAGAAACCAAGTTCCTTCTAGCTAGGTCTCCACCACTTCAATCCTCCACCAAAGGAAAACTCATAGTTAATAGGCAATGAGGTTATCTCAACAATAAGGTAAGAGCTTGGGGGTTGAACACTATGTTTAGACTTGAGGGACAAAGGGATGCAGACTCAATATGAAGTAATTTCTCCAGAGTAACTTTGCTCTCAAAGTTGAATGCTTTCTCCTTTTTTCCATAGATCGAAATTGTGCTCTTATAGCCTTTAGAATGCAATTGAAAGGACGAGTCGGAATGTTTCCAGTATATGGAAGGCAAAGGATTAGAGATCTCCTGTCGTGACATGGAAACTTGACTTCATTTTGTATTTTCTGGCACAAATCCCGATATACACGAGATGTAGTGGAGCAGCAAGCGTATACGCATATTGTATAGCAGTTAGGGAGCGTATATGTGGAAAACTGTATATTTTTAGCTTTGGATTCATCAAAAAGTGATGATAAGTCTGCATAGGAAAATGGAAAAAGGCCCTTTGTGCAAGATAACAATGGTGAGGCAAATCTTGCTATAACAGACAACTTAAGTAATGGCGCAAGATTAAATAACATCTACTCACAACGCAAGAGTGCTCAACTTTAAAATTCAAGATGCAAGAGAAATATTACGAAGCAATCACATTCCCACAAAAATTAAGGTGCAGAAGTACATTTTATTACTAAGCTCATCAGGCATCCCCACTAATGAGATGTGTGCAAGTAATCAAGTCTAGAACATGGTACATCCATGATTATTCCAATGCACATGCAATCCAATTATTAAATTACACCACAATTAATGGTGCAAGGTGCAATGTAGTCAACATAAAATTCAACATTTATTCCATGGCCTGCGAGGAGTATAATATCAATGGAAATCATTCTTTGCAATAAATTTTTGTTGCGCACGAAGTAAATGAATAAAACAAACATTCATTCCATTGAATTTCATGGTGCACTAGAAATCTACTATAAACACACATGAATTCACTTGGCACAAATGCCACCTCAGAAGCATTCCAACAATAGTCGACTATAATAACATAATCAATTAATTGATGCAATTACTGTCTATGAAGCATACCACCAAAGGTCCCAACAAATAACACAAATCATTTTCATTAACACAATTACCATCGGTGACTACTTAACAATCAAGGAAGGGTTTGCGGATATATTTTATCAACAAATAAGATTTACCATGTACATAATCAATTTCTACGCCACACCCCTTTAATGTTACTCTAGCAGTCTAATTCCTTTATCATTAAAAGGTATTGATCGTAAGGAGCTAATCACTAACGATACATAAGAACCTCAAGGATAAATTAAAAATCCATAATAAGGTTAAAGGAAGGACCAAAACTTTAATTAACAAAATAAGAGAACTCTAGGTTACCTTACTTGTACAAACAATCAACCCCAAAAAGAAAATCTCATGAGGAATTTCACCCTCCATCATGTCTATAAGGAAGGACTATCAGAAGTCCAGTTTAATGAATTAGTAAATCAAGATCATTGAGACTACCTCAATGTTATTATACAAGGGTTGATAGGTTCCCAATTCCATCTAAGCAGTGTAGATCAAGATATATAACTAAAAGGGTAAGGACTCCAAGATGAATTGTAAAACCCTTAAGGAACCCAAGGAATACCCAACAACACATAAAATTCTTAAGCTATCTTAAAATTTCAGAACATAGTTAAGGGTAGATCAACCGAATAATCTTTACACCAGGGTCTACAAGTTAACTCATAGGTCATTAAAAACTATCACCTCAGAGCAACTGAGCATTGAAAGGGAATCATTATTACATCCAGGTAACAAATATAAGGGTTAGGAGGAAGTCCCAACATAGACTCCATGTTAAACTAGAATCTCAATCTAGATTCCTCACTTAACGAGACAATGACCAGGAAATGACTATGCACCAGGCACCAAGGGTGAACCTCGAGGGGGACACAAGAAAATCTAGAACTAAAGACCTTGTTCCTTACGGTTAAGGCAATGTTTTGTTTTCTTTCAAATTAAATTTAAGGAAAGGGTCAAGGGCAAGGGTGTGGCACCAACTCTAGTGCACCCAAATCCTTCGTTAGACACCATGGGATGAGATGAGATGGCACACCCACACGTCCAAGCATCTCGTAGAAAAGGAAAATGGGTCTTACGCCCCACAGTTGCGGATATATAAGGTGAATATCAACACTTCAGGGGTTGCGGATTTAAAGGGAGATAGGGAAGGGTTACCTCCCCAGACCCTACAGATGGTAAATTACTGCAGGAGTGAGCTCACTTAAAATATGGAGAGAGAAAGCACATCACTGCAGGAATTTCGCTACCAAAAGGAGCTCTTCCTAAAATTTGGAAGATAAATTTTCGATGGTAAATCGCTATAGGAAAAACCACCCAACAGAAACAGAACAAGCGACTACATCGTGATTATATGGGAGTTTTCAAGGATAGCCAAGGATATGAAGTAAGTACAACAGGCCCACAGTCTTGTGTCAGTTTACAAACCTCAATTTCTGGACAAGTCTTAAAGTCCTCAAGAAAATCCCCATCGAGAGTACATAAGAGTTTATCATAACCCAAAAATTCCTAAATCTAGATTCTGGGATTTGATGAGGCAACGATCCAGAAGGTTCAAAGTTCTAAAAGGGGGATCCAATGATAGTATGTAGTTATTAAATACTGCATTCCATTTGTTAAACACAAATTGTTTGAGTTGAGGTTCATCCCAACACCGCAGCCTTAAGAATTCCAAAACCAACTATCTAAAGGTTGGCAGTGATATAGTTACCTGACTGAAGATGGATTGGAAGAAATTAAAGGAATATCTAACTTCATTACTGTCCTTAAGTAGCCGTGAATTACAAGATCATGTTCAGAAGCAATACAATGCGATGTTCAACCTTGTAGTATAATATCAAAGGTTTTCATCAAAGGAAGTAATTCTCAAATGGAAGTCTTGAGACACACATACAACAACACATAAATGGCTATAACAACACACATAAATACTAAGGGTTAAAATGGACTAAGGGTTAAAATGGCTATAACAACACACATAAATACCACATTCTTCTAGACATACCATACATGTAATTTTCACTACGACAACCCATTCTACGAATATAAATTGAGTTTAACATTTGAGATGCCATCAATGGCTGCAACACTAAAATTTAAAAAAAATAAATGGACAGACAATAAAGAGAGCTAAAGGGAAATGCCCAATGCTTAGTTAGTAGTTTAGATAGCATTCCACTCTAGAAAATTTCATCATAGTTCTGACCCGTCAAGAAATTTCCCAATCCATTCAGAATTAAACTACATTTTATGACAATGATCTAGGAAACTGATATATGTAATAAAAATTTAACTTTTAAAGTTACAATATCTGAATAAAATATTGTAACTGAAGCCGACGAAGATGAAGGTGTTCCCTTGAAATGGAGCGCCCTCTGACCTCCCTCTCGCTAATCCTTGAGACATCACCAATACCTCCCAACCAATGCTAGGGGTACTCTTCTTCCTCCTTAGCCCCCCGAGACACAAAGGGTCCATGCACAACCACAACTAGAAAAACCTAGCTCCCAGCTCACCTCACAAGGTCGAGCTACCACTCTCTTTTCAAGTTGGGTATCCCAACTCTCACAAGAAAAATCAGTCAAAGAAATTATGAAAACATAACCTTACGCATACCATTCGTGATCCATTCCTCTTCTAGCCATTACTTTTATAGATTTCTTCTTAGTGACCAGTTACCATTTGCAAATTAATTTGTTTTATTAAAATTTAATTAGGAAATACTCTCCCCCATACTCTTGTCACCCAATCCCTTAGTTGCACTAAAAAAACATTTATTTAATTTAATTAAATGACAATTTACCTCACCCATCCTAAAAGCGCTCCTAGAAACACTCCTTGTTGTCGCTTTATTTTTTCTATTTCCTTTTAATAACTGACGCCTTTCTAAAACTTAGCTGTGTTTTATTTAGGAAAGTTCTTTAGTTAGACTAGACTATATTACTTTCTATGTTTCCACATTACTTTTTACATTAATTTCCCTTCTTGTCTAAGTTCCAATTTAGCATGTCTTGCACAAAATCAGTAATTAAATCTTTAGATAAAATATTTCTCTTTTAAATTATTAACTTTCTTTTTCTTCACCCGC
>ML776753.1:360450-389667 GCA_009831015.1 Picea engelmannii | reverse complement strand
TTAATTGATTATTTAGTTTTTAGTCTTCTTACCCTATTTAGACCTAGGCTTAATTTTCGACTAGGCTTAGAATTTTTAAGGGAATTTTATAATTAATAAAAATTTACTAATTTAACATTTATTTTAAGGATGACCATGTCAAAACCAAATATTGTTTTCTAGGAAACTAGGTTCATTGACTCACCTTTATTAAAATCACGACATGCCCTTAAAGACGCACTACATGCTCCAAGGCTGCCACTCACCTTTGACTGATTTCGGTAGTCATCCAACCCTTGGAGTCAACACTCCATCAAGCGACCTTGTGAGAGACTAAGGGCCTCTAAGGAATAAAGACCCTACCTTATTGCATGCCCCTTAGAATCATTGTGAGCAACTGTCTCAATCTTCCCTCATGACATCGTGGATCTCTCGAACTAGGTAATCGTTAACCTACAATTTGAGCCACGATGAGATTTATAGTAGGCTATGGTAGGATTGATGCCACACCTCTCCCCCAATATCTGGTTGTTTTGCATGGCCCATTTACTCCTTATGTGAGTCAGATTAGCAAGAAATCATCAACCTTCATCCACCATGAAACACTGTCAATGATCCATAACAACATAATAATATACTTGCTCATATGTCAGATATGCAAAAATAGAAATACCCAAACCATATACAGTCCACTCCCTGACTCAATCCAGAGTCCAAGGAAGTCCATTGATGCCATCGACATCCTCAATCTGTCAAGTGTCCTGCACACTTCGGAGGAACCCATCAATAGCACCTGTCTATACATATATATCAAATAACATAACATCGTATCCACAACATCATCATCAGAGTCCATAAGTGAAATAGTCAATCATATACTGAACCGGATCACTTGCACGCAAGTTTCCTCAAGGAATAAGTCATATCATGTGTGCGCAAGAGCAAGATATTACATTAGTTAAATATTAATTTATCCATTTCCCAGTGGGTTTTATGAATGGCTCCACAGAAAAAAATGTTGAATCCAAAAATTTTGAACTATCCAAGACGAAAACAGAGAAAAAAGAAGAAAACCCATTAAACAATATGAATTATTACTTAGATTTATCCAATATCTTGATACCATAACCAATTAAAATTAATGGTATCATACTAACCAGAAAAAGAACACAACGTAATGAGGAAAATTCAATACCAGGGCTTTTAGAATGGCAAACACATAACATACCCGTGATAACCTGATGCATTATTTTGTGGCAATTTGGTGTGTAGTCAACCTAGTCACATATTTAGCTATATTAGCTACATACAGGGTTAATATTTATGATATCTCATAACTTTCAAAGATAATAAAAATAATTTACTTGGCATGAATAATCAAATTTCAATGATAATTAATTTCCTCAAATTTTTTTTATTAAACCAAAATTCAAATTAGACAGTGAATTTATTCTTGTATATTTTCATCCTTGGCTTTTAAAACAAATATTCCCTCTCATGCTTCTCTTCTAGCCTATGCCAATTGTTGGGAGCCAACCAGTTTACCTCCCGACCTCTCTTAGGGAAAACGTCTTTCCCTGAGACCCCAAGTTGTATGGACTCATCCTCGTGTCTTGACCCAAAAAACCCAACAATTCATAGCCTCATTGTTTCCAAAATTTTAGCTCAGTCTTCTCCCTTCTCCTCTTGGTAGCATTTTCCCCTCTTCCTCGGACAATACTTTACCTTTGGTTTTTATTTTATTTTATTTTTTTATCGGATCCTCCCCCTATTCCCCCCCTTTTTTTTTCATACTTCTTTCCCCTTCTCTCCATGACACCTCATCACCCCATGCAAAAACAAATCCCATTTCCTTTTCTTTCATAAATTAATTCTTATTTTTCCATGGCCACTTGGTGTACTTTTAATATAACCCTTTATTATTTTTTATTATATATTATTCATTTTATTTATTCAATATGTGTATATATTATTCATTTTATTTATTCAATCTGTATATATTTTAATACATTTAATTATTAACTATATTTATATAAGTATATGTGTGTGTTGGGTAAAATCATGAATATGGGTGTCCTTTTTTCTTGTTTTATGAGAAAACAATATATATTTTCACAAGTTATTCAACGTCTGGTAAACAAAAGTATTTTTTTTTATTTATAATTTCACCTTACATTAAAAAAAAAACTTGTGAATAATTTTGTTATCTTTCTACTGACTATTTTTCAAATTTTTTTAATTGAAATTTGATATGTCAATTTGGCGATTGTTTGACAGTATCTTCCTTGAAAATGAAGGGAATGATAATGAGTTATGTTTTCCCCCAGCAATGTATCCATTATTAAACTTTTGTTTCCGACAAACGTAATATACTGCAACAATCTACATAGACTCTATTTTTTTATGACTATAGTTTTGAATCTAATGGATGAATATTATAATTTCTAGAATATTTTGAAGTTGACCAATTTGAAAAAGTTGCAGATTTTAAACACATGACCCCCCCCCCCATGTATCTATCTTAATTTTACTTAAAAGTAAAATCTAAAAATGCCCTTTCGAAGAGAACAATTTAAGGATTTTGAATATAAATTTTCCATAATTTTCCACTATGTATTTTTAGAGATATGGATTTTTCATTTCAATGAATCATAATGTCACTTGAAAATATTATGCAGTGATGTTTTTACAAAATTAAATAAAATTAGATAAAAACAATGAAAATGAAAACAAATTATATCCAATGAAAATAGATTCAATTTTAAAAATGTTGGTATCAATTTTGAAACTAAATTCTGAGTATTTATAGGAGTTCGCTACCTCCAAAGTTCAAGCTGGAGAGAATTTGCAGTTTCTTGCAAACAATCCCATTTGCAAGTTTTCGACAGAAATATGCTTTCATCCGAAAAGTATTTTGTTTTTTCGAAACCCTTTTTTAACTGAATCTATTTATTTTTAATGGATTCCTAACCTTTCGATGAAAAAGTAGTTTTTTTCGGTTGAAAGGTCGGTGAGAGAATTCCATCGACCGAAAAAAATAAATGAAGGGACACATCGTTTGGTTTCCGCTAGCGCGAAATCATATAAATACGCTTTTGACTGAACCATTTTTACACAATTCAGTCGCTCATTACATATTTTCGCATATGTGGAGCCCCTAAGAAAAAGTTTGGAGCATCGTTTTCGCTATTTGGAGGATCTTTTTTGTTGTTTTGAACAAGGTTCTTGCTATTTTTTCAAGTTTGTTGATGTTTTTGCAACTTTTTTTTATGTTTTGACTGGAAACAAATGTAATATACCAGATATAAAAAGTATGCAGAACATAAATAAAATGCTAGAAATGGCAAAATAACAACAATATAACCAGAACAATCACCACAATAGCACGTAAATGATATATGAATAACAACAAAAATAGCACTTTGATTCTGAAAGAAATGTTCACGGGCCTCTTCGAGGGGGCAACCTCCATTTGAGCAAAGCTCTATTACAATAATATCCAAGCTAGGGTTCTCATACCCTTGACTCCTATTTATACTAAATATGTCTATCAAAAGAAGCATCTAGAGGAAGATCCTTCTAGAAGCAAAAGCTTCTATTAGGTCTTCTTACATCTGCCTTATTCTATTTTATTGAAATGTCTTATTAATATTGACCTTTATTACATCCAAATATATTGTTCTACCTATGTGCAGGTTAGCACCCTAACATGTATGCCCCCTTAAAAACAACCTTGTCCTCAAGGTTTGAGATGTGGAAATTGCTTCAGAATGGTAGTTGGTTCCCAAGTGGCATCTATTGGAGTTGTATCTTTCCACTGGAATAGCACTTCCTTGATGGTTCTCTGACGCGGGAAACACTCATGCTGGTCCAAAACTGCTTGTGGTTGTAGCCAAATGGATCCTTCTTTAGCTAACTCAGGAAGGTTGGTTTGAATTTGGCACTTAGCTCCAATCACCTTCTTTAAGCATGAAACATGAAAAATAGGATGTAGCTTCGAATGACTAGGCAAAGCTAACTGATAGGCTACTTGTACCACATGCTTGAGAACGGTATAAGGACCATAAAATTTGGGCTCTAGCTTCTAACAATGCTCATCCTTGAGGGAAGTTTTTTTGTAAGGTTGCAGTTGAAGAAACACCCGATCCCCTTCTGCAAATTGACGTTCAAAGAGAACTTGATCTGCTTGTTGCTTCATGTGATTATGTGCCATGACCAAATTCACTTTGAGGGTACGAAGAATAACCTCTCGAACTATAAGTGTGTGGTCAACCGCCTGGACCTTCGAGGCACTAGATAAGTATGAGAGAACTGAAGGTGGCTTCTGTCCATATACCACTTCAAAAGGAGTCATGCATGTAGTTGTATGGTATGAAGTGTTGTACCACCATTCAGCTAGGGGTAACCATTGAGTCCACTAATTTTGATTTTCCAAGGAAAAACACCTCAAATATGTTTCCAAACTCTTGTTGACAACTTCCATTTGACCATCAGTCTGGGGATGATAAGTTGTGCTGAGATGCAATTGGGTGCCTTGTAGATTGAACAGTTCTTGCCAAAAATTGCTTGTGAAAGTTGGGTAGCGATCATAAACAATAGAGTGTGGCATGCCATGAAGATTTAAGACCCGATCCATGAAAATTTGAGCCACCGTGAATGCTGTAAATAGGTGTTGAAGAGCGTAGAAATGAGCATACTTGGAAATGCGATCAACAACCACCATGATGACTGATTTATTTCCCGATTTGGGTAAGCTAGTAATAAAATCCATAGAGATATCCTTCCAAATAGAAGGTGGAATCGGAAGCGGTTGTAGTGTGCCCGGATATTTGACTGTTTCTCCCTTGTTGCGTTGACACACATAACATTCAGCAACAAAATTACAGATGTCATGTTTCATACCATTCCAGAAAAAAGAATGTTTGACCCTGTCATAGGTTTTGGTGAACCCGAAGTGCCCCGCTGTGGGTGTAGCATGAAGCTCAGAAAGTACTGTGGATGTAAGCTTTGATTGTTTACTTAAATAGAAATGGCCTTTGTATTGAAGCTCATCATGGAGCCAAGAGTACCCTAGGGAAGCTGGAGCATTGGACTGCAAATGTTGGATAAGATGCGAACTTTTGGGATCTTGTAGCCATTCCTGGTGAACGACTTGGAGCTAATCTGGTACAATGAAGGAAAGAGAAAAAAGGGATCCTTCATCTTCATATTTTCGGGAAAGTGCATCCGTGACCACATTTTCTTTTCCTTTCTTGTAAATGATCTCATAATCATTTCCAAAGAGCTTAGTCACCCATTTTTGTTGCTTTTGGGAGGAAATGCATTGTTTCAGAAAATACTTGAGGCTTTGATGGTCTGTCTTAATTTGGAAACATTGCCCCAATAGATAAGGGTGCCACAGATCAATGACATGCAGAATAGCCAACATTTTCTTTTCATAGATTGATTTGCCCAGATTTCTTTCAGATAGTTTCTTGTTGGTAAAGGTCAAACGTCGACCCTCTTGCATAAGGACAACACCAATTCCTTTCCTTGAGGCATCACATTCCAACACAAAGGTCTTTGTGAAATCAGGAAGGGCTAGGACTAGAGTGGTGCACATGGCCATCTTCAATGTTTGAAAAGCTTGAGCAGTGGATGGAGTCCAAGTGAAAGAGTTCTTTTTTAGGAGAGCAGTGAGAGGTACTGCAACCTTTCCATAATTCTTAACAAACTTGCGATAATACCATGTTAAGCCTAGAAATCCACGCAATCATTTGAGAGTCTTTGGGTGAGGCCAATCTTGCATAACTTCAATCTTTTTCGGATCCACCCTGACGCCATCCTTGCCAACCAGATGACCCAAGTATTCTACTTCTGAGGTGCCAAAAGCACATTTAGAATGTTTCAAGAAAAGTTGGTGCTGAGAGAGGAGATGGAGAACTTGATCCACATGAGCAAGATGGTCTATCTAGGTTTTTCTATAGATGAGGATATCATCAAAGAAAACTAAGACAAAATGATGGAGAAAAGGATGGAAGACATGATTCATGAGGCTTTGGATGGTGGAGGGGGCATTACACAAGCCAAAGGGCATGACCAAAAAATCATAGTGGCCCTCATGAGTTCTAAAGGCAGTCTTGGGAATGTATGCCTCTTTCATACATATCTAGTGGTAGCCCGAATGAAGATCAAGTTTAGTAAAGAATTGGGTGCCACTCAATTCATCCAGGAGGTCATCAATGACAAGAATGGGAAATTTGTCTTTAATGGTAAGTTTGTTGAGGGAACAAAAGTCAGGACACATTCACCAAGAACCTTCTTTCTTTAGGACCATGACCACAGGAGAAGAGTAGGGGCTTGTACTAGGGAGGATAATGCCTGGATTAAGGAGTTCCTAGACCATTTTCTCAATTTCATTTTTTTGGGAAAAGGGGTGACGATACGAACGGATATTGGGAGGAAGGATTTTGGGTACAAGGGGAATGGAATGATCATGAACAACACGGGAAGGAGGGAGTCCTTGGGGAGTGGAAAATACCACTTGATGTTTATAAAGGATGTCTTGAAGGTCTTGCATCACCGAGGGTGTCTCTGTTTCTTGTATGGCATGGAGTTGGGAAATAACACCCGAATGACCTTTTTTGAACAACTTTTCCATGCGATGGGAACTAATGATATCAGGTGAACCAATGGTGATGCCTTGGAATTTATATTGGTGGCCCTCTTGGTCGAATTGCATGGTTAATTCCTTAAAATCCACGAGAATGGGACCCAAATTCCTTAGCCAGTCTGCACCCAACACAATGTCAAAACCACCCATGTCGATAGCAAACATATGAGATTTCAAGTGGTAGTCACCAATTTGGAGATGCACATTTTCACAACACCCTCCACATTTCATGGAACCACCATTGACAATCATGATTTCGAAATTGTTAACGGCATGGATGTAGCAATGGGTTTCTTGGGTAATGCGGCGATGAATAAAATTATGGGTGCTTCAACTATAAACTAGAATGATTACCTTTTGATGTTTGATGTAACCGATTAGATTGAGGGTTTGGGGAGAAGGAAATCTAGTGAGAGCATTGAGGGAAATGACCGGTTCTACTTTAGGAGGGTCTAAGGGAGGGGTTATGTCAGTGGTTTCAGGTGACTCGGACACAAGCGAAGTTTCAACATCCTCTTCCGAAATATCCTCGGAGATGGCCATAAAAAGATTTTGTTCCTTACACTAGTGGCCCGGGAAATATTTGTTATCACAATTATAGCAAAGGCCTTTGAGTTGGTGTTCAGCCATTTCAACCTTGGTCAATTTTTGGATCTTTAGTGGAGTGGAGGGAGTAGTGGGATTTACTGGTTTAGGGCGAGGAATAAAAGAGGGTTTTCGGTTTTGAGAAGATACAACATGTTGTGCTTATTTATCTCTTTTAGTAGCCTCCACCCAACTCTCAGGCCAAGCCATGAGGACATGGGCCCAAATCTCATCCTTGAGGCCACTGATAAAACACTCTCGGAAAAAGGCATCAGATATGCCCTCTATCCGAAAAGCCAGGCACTCAAAGGAAGCTATAAAGTCTTGCACTGTTCCTGATTGTTTCAACTTTTTCAAATGACCCAATGGTTGGTGTCAATGTCAAAGTGTTCATAAATCTCTTCCACAAAGTGTGTCCAAGCAATATACCCTTGACGGGAAGTTTTTCTCCATTGCCACCATTGCCAACATTCTTGATCTATATGGAGAACACCATATCGGAGTTTGTCCAAGTCATCTGTAATGTTGTATAAAGATAAATAATGTTCCATTTGGGTTACCCAACCAGTGGGGTCCGAGCCACCAAATTTGGTCACATCCACCCGTGGAAGGCATAGGTCACATTGAAAGTGATGGTGCTAAAAGTTATGGGAATGAGAGGAATGTTCACCTTCAGTATTTGGAGGTGCATCAAAGGAAGGGTTATCTGTAGGGATATGAAGCTTGATACAGAGTGACGAAAAGACAGATTCAAGCTGGGTGGTCAGTTCTTGCTTGATTTCCTCCATTGAGGACTGCATGGTTGTATTGATGGTGACAACATTGGCACTGAGGTGTTTCACTTCTTGTTGGGTCTCGGTGAGACTAGATTGCAAGGCATTGAAGCGAGCTTCCAAGTCTTGGCTATGGGTATGGGCCATGAGGACGAGGGAACCGAAAAGGGGCAGGTGGGGTCAATTGTTTTTTCCAAAAAATGATATGTATGAATGTGATGAGGGAAAAGAGATGAATCCAATGGAATAGGTCTCAAATAAGGGTGAAAAAATTTCCAGAAATTATACTCCGGTCTGAAGAATACTGCAGTGATGAAATGCCCAAATGCTTAACCAGGAAGAAATGTGTAGTGATTTGGCAACCCGAACATTGTTGCGCGACAATCGATCTTGTCTATTTTAATTTGTTTATGTTTCTATCCCCAAGGGTTAGGTATTCAAGGGTTCTATAACAAGGGTTTTCCCTATGCTATAGCTCTCTGATATACATACAGGGTCAAGTAGTAGTACTCGTCCCAATATCTCAAGCACTAACTAAGGAGGATAGACCGTACCCTTAGCCGTACTACCCGACTACCCAGGTACTATAGAGTATCTTCCTGAGTGTTGTTCTTGGTGGCACTATAGCAGTTAGGCGACCGATCGTTTTATCTAAAGAGGGCTGCACGTAATCTAGGCCGATCCGTACACAGGTGCTGACTGATGCGCTACCACTTGAAGGGGTACCAACATGAGTTACAAGGGTGGCCAACAGATGTGCTCTTAAGTACCACTTGTATTTCCTTCGTGTATGAATCCCTCAACCGCGGGTTTATGTGCGTAACGACAAATCTCTATGGCTTAAAGACATAGGAGTACGTCTCTACCTTGAAAAAAATTTAACCCACACTTTCTGCCGAGGAAAGTGCTTTGATACCACTTGTAATATACCAGATATAAAAAGTATGCAGAACAGAAATAAAATGCTAGAAATGGCATAATAACAACAATATAACCAGAACAATCACCACAATAGCACTGAAATGATATAAGAATAACAACAGAAATAACACTTTGATTTTGAAAGCAATGTTCATGGGCCTCTTCAAGGGGGCAACCTCCAGTTGAGCATAGCTCTATTACAAAAATATCCAAGCTAGGGTTCTCATACCCTCGATTCCTATTTATACTAAATATGTCTATCAAAAGAAGCATCTAGAGGAAGATCCTTCTAGAAGAAAAAGCTTCTATTAGGTCTTCTTACATCCGCCTTATTCTATTTTATTGAAAGGCCTTATTAATATTGACATTTATTACATCAGAATATACTATTCTACCTATGTGCGGGTTAGGACCCTAACAAAAAAAAATCTCTTCTTTAAGTTCAATTTTTTATTGAAGTAACAATTTAAATATTGAAGGCTTTCTTGAACATTTTTTCAAGGTGAAGACTTACTTGAACAATATTTTCAAGGTGAAGGCTTTCATAAGAAATTTCTTATTATATCAAAGATAAATTTTTTTAGAGTAATTTTTTTTAAACGTTTCCTATCAAATTCTTGATATTATTTTTGAATAATTTTTGTCACAATGAAGTTTTTCTGAAACTATGTTTTTCAAAGATCAAAAGTTTTTTAAAATTTTCTTTAAAATCAAATTTTTATGCAAACATTCTTTGAAAAACAATTTCGTTTATAGAGCACTTTTTTCCAAATATTTTACAATATGATTATAAAATCCATTTTTTTAATTTATTTTTATTTCATGTTATAAAATGTTGAACTTTTCAAAAACTTTTACAGATAACTATACTCATGGGAAACAAAAGTGGGCATAAGAGAAAATTTGATTGCACTCGAGATGAAACTCACCATAACAAACAAAGCAAACATATTTATTGGAGAAAGAAATGAGAACGTGAAAATATTGAAGAAAAAAACGATGATGATGTAAATAGAGATTTTCAACAAGAAGAAGTCCAACCAGGTATGCATACATATTGTCTATATTAAAAGTATAGAATTCAAATTTAAATTAAGTTGTTTAATATAATTGATTATAATTTGGATTTGATATTTTTCAAAAAACAAGAACAGATTTTCCTCATAACGTCGATGATGTCATTGAAACTGAAATTGAAGCAGATGCCAAATCATCTACATGTATGTACATAAATTTAGATAATACAAGATGAACACTTGTCTAGTTTAGTGAATTTATGTTTGGGTTTTGTTTTTTAATATAAACTTTAAATTGAAATATGCAGCATAATCTATCAACATTGATGATGAAATATTAGAAAATGTTGATACTGACAAATTTGGGAATAAACAAACTAAGTATTATATAAGATATCTTGTTAAGAATATGTATATTAGTTTTTTCAAAGATGAATATTATACAAGCTCAACTTTTTCTCTGTCTAATAAAGCCAAGAAAGTTAAAAGAAGCTACATCATTATTGGGTATTCAAAAGTTGACAAAAGATACAAAGGTGAAATAGAATGTATTTGACAATATAGCTAGAGCATTAAAATATTTTGGAAAATCTCGAAAAAAAGATGTCAGTGTTTCACGTAGAGTGATACAAATAACATTTTTTTTAACTAGCAATATAAAAGATAGTTTGACACAACACATGGAAAAAGTGATGGGAACTTAAAGAAAAACATTGTACAAACATAGAAAGTTTCGATTGAAAATAGATGCAAATGATGAACTTACTTGTTGGACAGTTATTTCTAGACAACCCTACAAAGATAGCCTTGTAGAAAATGTTAAAGAATTGGCCTGTAAATTTTGGTTGACAAAATCTCATGTTTCACCACATACAAGGGATGTGTTGCAACAAAGAATAGAATGAAAACAATATGAAGAACATCCAAAACATATATTGCCAATGACACAAATAGAATTGTTCAATAAGTTCAAAGAAGAGCACAAATAAGTTAAAATTTCCATCAATACATTTGTGCAACAAAAACCACGGTTTGTTAGACCCATCCGTGTTTGTGACACTTGTTGTTGTCGTTATCATGTGGAATTTGAGTTATATTATGACACTTTTTCTTGATTTTGGCAAAATTTTCTGGGCAAGTTCACCACCTCCTTCCACATTTCGTGCTTTTATACCTCAAATTCTATGTGAAAGAGAAGGTGATGAATTATTTTACCAAAAAAATTTGTTGGTGGAAAGAAATGTGATTGTTGTCGAAATCTAAGTTTGTTTCACTCAAAGTATCCTATTGATATGAATGATCAATCCTTGTTTAATATAACAATCAATTGGAAGAGATATGAATATATCAGCAACACGGCTACACATTCTTCAAATGTTATTTCCAAAAGGATTGATTTGAAAGTAGATAAAATCTGTGTGATAGATTTTTTGAATAAGTTTGAGGAAGAAATTTATAAATAACCAAGCATTCACATAGAGCTTGATGGCAAGACTTACAATTCAAACAATCCCATGAAGTGTTTCCACCAGGGACAATTTTATCTGAAGTTGATTTTGCAGAGAATTACACATTTGCTACATAAAAATAAATACAGAGTGAATATTATCATTCTGATCAAGTCACTATATTTGTCCACGTTATATATATACATGCTCAACAGAGTGTTGATAACATAGAAAGCACCAATGAAAATCAACATGTTATTAAAGGATATCACTTTTATATAAGTGATGATCGAGCACACGATACACATTATGTACAACATTTTTTTGATAAATTTTAGGATTCATTGAAAGAACATGGGGTCATATTTGATTGACATTGTATATGGTCAGATGGATGTGCAGGCCAATTCAAATCTTCACGATCATTCTATTGGTTGTGTCGTCTTCACAAGAAATCAAACATTACACATTGTTATAATTTCTTTGAGATTGGTCATGGAAAAGGAGAGCACAACGGTGTAGGGGCATGTGTAAAATGAGCACTTCGAAGGTATCAAATGAATCCTCATGCCAATTGATTTGAATCCACTGATCAAGTTGTTGAATAGTGCAAACTGGTACTAAGCCATGAAAATAATCTATCAAGGGATGTGCATAGGTGTGTGTATATATATGTTACACATGTACACAAGATATTTTTATTCACATGTTCAAATTTATATGATATTCAATCATGTTCTTGATAGAGTTCAAGTTAACAAGTTCTTGTCTTTAACATGTATATCAACATTTCATATGAATATTTAAGCAAATTATTCTTGAACTGTGTGTAGGTTTTTTGGTATGTTGGAAACCAAGATGTAAATATATCAATCCCATATGAGGCCAGTACAATACATGGGATGTGAAAATTGCATTTAGTTAAAACAAAATGCTATCAAAATGTGTTTTCATTTGATAGAAGAAATGAATCTTGTTTTTGTTTAGTTTGCATAAAGGACACAAAATCCATAGAGATTTGCGAAAATGAAAATGTTGAATATGTTAAATCTTGGAGACATACTGAACTTAATACAAAAGGGAAAATGCCACTTGCAAGCTTAGAGGAGATGGAATCAAATGAAACTATAGTGTCAATTGATGATGATAGAGTTTATGATCTTGATAGATAAGGTAATTTATGTTTCAATTGTTCAAACATATTTGTTAAATATTTAAACAACTTGTAGATGTACTTGTACCAGGGATATATAAGATTTATATATAGTAGATGAGTAATGGCACGTGCATGTGTGCTAATCTAATGAGAACTGTTTGTTGGAGCATATCGAATTATTAGGAGGAGATGTATTTGTCATGGTTGCACATGTAGACAACACTGAAAACGTGAAATATTATTTGGTGTAATGCACATAAGGAAAGATGAGGTTATTTGAATATTTTGATGATAATTTTTTTATATATGAAAGAGGATCCATCGTATTGGAGGGCTATGTTTTCAAGAAACCCATCAAACCGATAGTCATGTTCAATTTCAAGGCTATCAGTCAGATGTCATAAGTTGTTAATATAGTCATTTGGTATGCATAGAACGCATAAAGTTAATAGATTTTGAATCAAGGAAAAAAAAGTTAGAAAATGGAAAATGTCATAAGCCACTGATGAACGAATAATTGAAGATGGCATACTATTACGATTTCTTTAAACAAGTGACATACATTCCAATTTTTTTTATTTTTCATTGAAAGTACACGTATTTATGGATATGTAGGATTCTGGAATCATCTTGTTTAGTTTACTTTTGTGGTCCATTCAAATAAGAAACTATATTTTTGATCTAAATTGTAAATTACCGAACTTATTTACAATTTTGTTCATAAAACTAGATCTCAATTGGTCAATTCAAAATTATTAAATATTTGTGTCCCCATATGTCCTCTGGACCACTTAAGGAATGAGATAACATGCTTTGGATTTTCTAGTCATGCCCCGAATTTGATCTTGTTTGGTTTTTAATACCATGTTCATTCGAGTAAGGTGATTTTTAATGAAATGTGTGTCATGTACTTCTTTATTAAACACAATTTCACGTGTGAGGGAAGATTCTCCTGAACTCTCTTTTATGCGCATTCATGTAAGTGTGTTTCCTAATAAATGTATGAAAGAAAATGACAAAGTTGAAATGAAATGGAATTTTCATTTCAAAGTTGAAATGGATTTATGAAATTTGCTTCCTCTCCAAACACTGACATGAAATGAAATTCTCCATTTATGAAACTTCTTCTAGCCAACAAACACAATGAATGGACACTCTTTTTTTATAAGATAACAAAAATAAATGGATATAGGAATTTCCTCCTCAAGGGAGTATTGAAATTCAATATCCATATCCACTTCCATATTGGTTTGTATTCTACAAAACTCTTCAAATTGAACCTTGATGTTTATCTACAAATAGGGCACTTCAAACAAAAAGTTGTTTTCACCCTTGACCTTCTTAATTTATCACATAAATTAAGGTCAAATTATTCATACTCTATTGTATTTGTATCATATGTAACATCCCGCTCTTGCCCTCCTTGAGAGAACTTATTCTTTGAGGACACTTGCTTGCAAGTGATCCAGATTATTATACTATTGGGAATTTGATTATGATATGAGGCATTATGTATATGATGACATGTTATTTTGTTGTATTGATATAGACATGTGCTATTGACTCGGTTCTCCTAAGTGTGCAGGATTTTGGACCTCGTGGATGTAGAGGCATCGATGAGACACTTGGAATCCGGACTGAGTCAGGCAGTGGACTATTGGGGTCTGATTGTTGTATATATGACCTATGTGCATCTGATTAGATGTTATGATTATGGGTTTTATTTCTGACATGATTCATTGATGATGCAGGCTGACGATAGCTTGTCGACCAGACTCACATGTGGAGTAGAGGGGTCACGCACGACTACCAGAGATGTTGAGGGAGAGGTGTGGACAACA
This sequence comes from Picea engelmannii, assembly GCA_009831015.1. Lineage (NCBI taxonomy): Eukaryota > Viridiplantae > Streptophyta > Pinopsida > Pinales > Pinaceae > Picea > Picea engelmannii. The sequence continues at coordinate 375,296 of ML776753.1, read as the reverse complement.
GCCCTGCCACAACCTACTAGCACTCCCGCTGTGGCTCAAACTGTAGGTTAATGATTACCTAGTTCAAGAAGACCCACGATACCATGAGGACAGACTGCGACAGTCACTCATGATGATTCTAAGGGGTGCACAATAAGGCAGGGGCCTTATTCCTTAGAGGCCCTCAATCTCCTACAAGATCACCTGGCGGAGTATTGAATCCAGGTGTTTGATGTCTATCAAGTCAGTGAAGAGGTGAGTGGCACCCTTGGATCACGTAGTGCATCCTGAAGGGCACGTCACGTAAGAAAAAAAAAAAGAGGTGAGTGGCACCCTTGGAGCACGTAGTGTGTCCTGAAGGGCATGTCGTGCAAGGGAAACAAAATGAGGTGAGTGGCACCCTTGGAGAACCTAGTGCGTCCTGAAGGGAACATTGCATTGTTAACTAATAAGAGAATAAACTTAGATGGACTTAGAATGAATAACGTGATAAGAAAGAGTTAAAAACAATTTCGCTAATAAAATGTCGCCCAGCCTCGAAAATTAAAAATCTAGGTCTAAAGTATTACTTGTGGTAAAAATTAAAAATAATAATAATCATCATTAAACATGTGATGAAAGGGGGTAAGAAACTTGATTAAATTATTAAAATCAAATTATTGAGGGATTTAAAATTTTGAAAGGGAAATGATTGTTTTGTTACACATGCCAATTAAAATTTATTAATTAAAAAGAAAAAGAGGAAAAAGATAATTTTCTACACTTACTAATTTGAGTTTAGATAAAAGGGAAAGAGGGAAATTTAAAAGAATTAGGAAACCAAGGGAAAAAGGGGGAAACATAAAGAAAAAAGGAAACATAAGGAAAAAGCAGAATGACCAACTTAGCAAGGAATCTTCCCTTTAAGAACTTTCTAAATTGAACTCAACTAGTAAATTAGTAAGGGGGAAAGTCATTAAAGTGTGCAAGGGAATATAGGGACACCTAGGAGCGATTCTAGGAACGATTTTAGGTGGGTGAGGGAAATAGGAGTAAACAATTAATTAATGAAAATTAAATTATGGTGCAACTAAGGGGATGGGTGACAAATGTACGCGGAGGATTTTTCTGAATTAAATTATTGAACATTAAATTAAATGGGAATTTGGGAAATAAGTGACTTAGAAATTCTATATAAAGGAGGGAGGAGGAGAAGGATGGATCTCTTCGGTCATGTGTAACGTTACACTACAGAATTATAGTCTTAACTGACTTAGCTTGTGGGAGTTGGGATACCCAGCTCAATGAGGAGTGGTAGCTTGACCTTGTGAGGCGAGCTGGGAGCTAGTTATTCTCTGGTTCAGTGTGTGTGGCCCCTTTGTGGCTCAAGGGGCTAAGGGGGAAGAAGAGTACCCCTAGTGTTGGCTGGGAGGTACCGGTGAAGTCTCATTGGTAGGCAAGCAAGAGAAACACAGAGCGCATGGGACAATGACTCAGAGCAGACAAATTGGGCTACGGTACACATGCTCTTATTCTGCATGGTAGATTATTATTGACTTTATGCTTTCATTTATGTACTTTTAATTGTGTAAAGAAAATGTTTGAATTAGAATTTTAACTAAGATCTTAAATTCCCCATAGCCTTAAGCTCGTTTCTTGTCTTGATTCCCTTGGCATTCGATCCTTGAATGTTGTGACTGTCCTATTGAATGTAGTTGATTTTTATGAAGATTTTATGCCTGGTTTGCGTCCTCATCCCTAGCTCGTTAGTCCATGCCTGAGCAGTTGGCTAGGAGACGAATCGACGGTCGTCACTTCGGTGCATAGTGACCTATATATTCTAATGCTCTACTTTTATGTGCGTGGATGAGGAGCGAAGGATGTTTCTACCCAGTCGTCTACTCCGGTTGATTGTTCTTGGTTGATGGATGGTCTTTGCATGTTATGACGAATGATTACCCTATGCCTTGTTCATCTTCGTTCCCTGTGATTTACTTCTGCACTTTAATTTAATTGAGAATGAATTTAGCCTGTGTTTTTTTTCTTGAATGATAGTAAGGCTATGCCTTGAGACACATTGAGAATTTTCCTTTAGCGCATGCTTCTTTTTACACCTGAACCACCACCGAATTTTTGTTGGAATGAATTCGTTGTTTTTTTTTACTGTGTTTGGGGGTGTGGTTATTATGTACAGGGGTGCGTTTCTATGTGCTTTGGTCACGTTTTATTTGGGTGTAATGGCTGGGGATATCACTGGAATACATTGCGATTTTACTCTTTTTAAGACTGCAATTCGTGGCTTGTTTACCTGGCGATTTTGGCCATTTTTAAGACTGCAATTCGTTTCTTATGACATGGCGATTTGCTCCTTTTTAAGACTGTAATTCGTGACTGTGAATGAATCTCCACACCATGTTTCCAATCACTGTCTATGGGCTGTGAAATTTTAGCCTTTTTGTTTGCCTACGATTTTACTTTTATTGGATAACGATTTTAGATGTAAATCCAGTGATTGTTATGATAACACTCAACTTCATTTTCACAAACTCATCGATTGTTTTATTATAACATTCAATGAGGTTAAACCCAACGATTGATGTTAACAACCGACCTTCTGGACTGGGTTTTTGAGAGTTCATTTTAACTTGTATTGAGACAACGATTCCTTTTCATGACAATGACTCTTCCCCTGTTTCTGACCAAGATTTCGTGATCAACCACAATGATTTTCCTCTGCGTGATGAATGGTAACTTACACCGGCATTTCATTACACGATTCTTTTGTCACCTGCACAATTTCTAATTCGCGGATTGGCACCACGCACAGTCTTTATGCTATGCAATTTATGATATTGGTATTGCTATTTTCTATTGCATTTACAGTCTTATTCTAAATTTAATAGATAATGGAATTTAATAGATCGTGGTAGGTATTTCCTTGTTAAAAGAAAGCCCGCAATGTCTGTGTTTTCAACGTTTTTAATGCATTAGTTGATTTTGACAGCACCAAAAATGTTCAGTCTGACGGCTTAATTAGTGAATCATGACAGAAAGTGTGTAGTGTACAATGATCTCATTTAAGGAAACATTTGAGTTTCCGCAACAAATTTTAAGCCAACGATTTCCCTGTCTTCACCCTGCAACATCTCTACCAGACAACTGTCCTTAGCAACATCTTAGACAACATTATCATTTTTGACAACAGTAATTTAGAATCCACCCGCAGTTTTCACCCCCAAAAAAGGATGGAATGCACAGTCAAATCCCTACCCAACCCGAGAAACCAGGGCAAACTTCAGAAGGGAATTCTAGTGTGAAACCTGTGAGTGCCTGGAGCGTGCTTCTGGACAATGTCCGGGGGCGTGGGGAGGGATTCGATCTGGACTAAGTGCATTGCGTAAGGATCGTTCCATTCCATTCTTATACCAGTCGTAACGTTAAATCATATAGCCTTACTCTAAATATCCGTTACTTCTGTTAACAGTTACAAACCTTTCTTTTTGTAAAGTTTGGGGTTACTAACTGAGATATTTAAAATACCTTTATTTGAAATTTCAAGATCCAAAAATATTTGTTAATAACAATTTTCATATTTTATATATTATAATTTCAAAAATTATATTCTATTTAGAGGATAGACTAATTTTATGCAAAATTCTTATCTCAAACAAAAATCAATTTCCATTTAACCTACCCCCACTACATGGTATCAATCTTAATGTATGTGCATTATTACATACTATGTATAAAATGTTAATGGTTGAAATTGATCATGTTCTCCCACACTATTCTCTACTTATGTTTTATGATTGATTAGTGTCACTTGAAATTTAGTGAAAAAAAAACAAGTTGACCTTTTAGTAACTACATTGTTCTTCCAACATTTTTAAACTAGTTTCAATCAATTTTTGGGACTAGTTATGACTTGGAAGGAAAACACATACGTGAAGATGTCACAAATCGATTAATAAATTGTGATGGGTTACATTAATTAATCACTGGTGCTATTTGCTTTTAATTGGTTACATGTGCTTGTGAGTGAGTTAATTTGTTTATGCTTCAAGTTGAATTTTATGGGTGGTTGGTCATAGTTGTTACACCACATAGTTTGCCTCATAGGAACTAGACATTTTCGGATAACTGCGCAATTTTATTTTGAGAGATGTCATCCTGTGTCCTGTCAACTTTTTGTTTGGGTGTGTGGGCATCGTATCTTGTCAGTTATCTCAGTCTCCTAGTGCGTAGAATTCAATTTGTGTTGAGGGTCTAGTTATTTTGTTGCGCCCATCACCCAAGGACGACATGATTCCTGATGAGGGGATCATGGCATGCCCTATTGCGTAGAGGCGAAGGATAACCTGTCTAGAGTCTGTGCCTCCCGTTGTGGGTGTGTTGATCGTTGTAAGTCCAATGTTGGCACTTGGGTTGTAACACCTTCATGCATTGGATTTGCGTGCCATAGAGGTTCTAGCCACTAGTTGTCGAGGTCGTTGTGTCAGGATGGGGATGTTTTCCCTTAGCTTGTAGGCATGGTCATGTTTGTGTCAGAAAGGTAGTCATTTCTCTCTGTTGTTTTATACATGTTTCGCCCAATTTCTCTTATGATGGTGCGTGGAGATGTAGTTGTTCGTTGCCTGATCTGCGTGCTTTCATTCTTCATCAGTTTGTGTGGTACAATTGTTGTCATCCTTGCCTTCCCGCCTAAAAACAAAAAAAAAAATTGCACCTTCTGCTTCACTTGTAGTCGTAACGATGGGGTCATTATATATGGTATCAGATTGGGTTCAACTATGTGAGTGTGGATCGCCAGACTTTCCACTGCAGTAAACCCATGAGTATTAACCCTTGTGTTAATTAAAAACCTTAACATGTCCATGTGGTGATTGCATTTAGAGGATGCCACAGAGGTTCACAACGTGGTGTCGTGGATGGAGGTGTGACGCTTCCAGAAGTTCCTTCACCCTTAGAGTCGAACCCCCAAGGGGAAGAACAAGTCCTTGGGTTGGATTCGCTTGTTGTAAGGGATGATCATGGTGTGATAAGGCCCTTCCAGGTAATTTCAAAGGGCCTTGATTCACCTTCTGTAATGAGATGAGGCCAGGACACCTATACCCCTGAGGGTCCACAACGCGCCCTAGCTAGTACCATTAGCATCCACCAAGAACTCGAGAGACTTGAGTTCTCGAGTCCACGAGTGTCGCGGATGGCTGTGCCATCGAGGCCCAGTTGTAGAGATAGGCATTGTGCTTCATGCTTCATGATTATTAACTCTAGCATGAAGGTTTGCATGGTGGTATTTCGACTGAAGGGGAGCACTCTTCTATGGCGGAAGACGCTCCTGCCACTTTTTAACATGGTCGTCGACGACATGTCATGGGAACTATTCAAGGAACGGTTCCAAGAAAGATATCTTTCTGAGGAATTCGTTGAGCATCAATTCAACGAGTTCGACGCCTTGCAACAAGGCAACCACACGGTGACCAAGTACGAGGCCCATTTTGGAGCTGCTTCAGTATGCTCTGCACAAAATTACCTAGAAACTTAAGGTCAAGAAGTTCAAGTTTGGCCTTATTGTTAGAATTCAACTTCTTCTTTGGGTACCAAGAATACTGGACCAAAGAAAGTGTGTTGGATTGGGGGGAGCCACATTACCAGCATTACTGCCTAGAGGAAAGGGTCGGAGCTTCTGGATCAGTCAGACCCACTACCATGAGAGTTTTGGGCAAGGCCCATCAGATTCATGCAACGATGAATAAACACCAGGCAGAGCACCAGTCGACTGTGCTCGAGATGTCAGGTACCATCGCTAACCAGACCCTTAGTATTTGATTGATCCAGGTGCTACTGAGAGTTTCATCTCTAGTACAGTGCTAAAAAGGATTAAGGTAAAGGAAGTCGAATAGGGTAACTTTAGCTTTGTAGAGATGGTTTCGGAAGCCAAACAGAAGGTTGGAGGAAAGGTTATGGGCTGTACCCTTAACCTGGGGGATTTTGTCACAGGGGCCAACCTGTACGTCATGATCTTAGGATCTTATGACGTCGTGATAGATATATATTGGTTGGAATCACATGAGGTGATACTCAACTGTAAGATGAAATAGTTGAGCTTGGTCGATGATGAGGAACAAAGACGCGTGATTGAAGGAAGGAACCAAGGAGTTTCGCTAAGGTTCATCTCTTCCTTGCAGCTACGGAAGAGCATGCCCAAGGGATGTAAGATTTATGCGATCCTTACGTTAAACGAGAAGGGAGTAGCGGAAGGTCTAGAGCACCTTCTGGTGGTGAGAGAGTTGCAGACGTCTTTCCGGAGGAGTTACCTGGGATGCCACCGAAGAGGGAATTGGATTTTACCATAGACCTAAAACCAGGGACTAAACCAATAGTGATAATGCCTTATTATATGTCGACCCCAGAGTTACAGGAGTTGAGAATGCAACTGAAGGAGATGCTGGACCTAAGACTTATATGTCCGAGTGTGTCATCGTGGGGTGCGCCTGTTATTTTCATACAAAAGAAGGATGGGTCGTGGAGACTCTGCATTGACTATCATCAATTGAATAAGGAAACAATCAAGAATCAATATCTATTGCCAAGGATTGATGATCTGTTCGATCAGATGGAGGGTGCAACAATGTTTTCAAGGATCGATTTGCGCTTAGGGTATCACCAGTTAAGGATCAAAGGGATGGTGTCCCTAAGATCGCCTTTAAGACAAGGTTTGGACATTACGAGTTTACTATTTTACCGTTGGAATGACAAACACCCCTAGGGTATTTATGATTTTGATGAACGAGGTGTTCCACGAGTACTTGGACCAGTTCGTCCAAGTATTCATTGACGATATTTTGATTTACTCTCGGATGATGGAGGAGCATGACAGGCACTTGCGCTTGGTACTACAATGTCTACGAGAGAACAAGTTGTATGAGAAATTGTCTAAATGCTCATTTTATCAATCGAAGATTCACTACTTAGAGCATGTCATCTTCGGCGAAGGTATCGCCGTGGATCCAGCAATGGTCAAGGCTATTATGGAATGGCCTACATCGACGAATGTCCAGGAAGTGCGCATTTTCATAGGTTTAGCAGGATACTATCGACGGTTCATCGAGGAAATTTTTGAAGATAACAAATCTGATCACAGAATTGTAGAAGAATAACAAGAAGTTTGTTTGGACCAAGAAATGCACAGAAGCATTACGGAGGCTCAAAGAGTTGTTGACAACAACACCAAGACTAAAGATCCCTGACATGGACGCAAACTTCTTGGTATGCACTGACACATCCAAGAAAGGTTTAGGTGGAGTCTTGATGCAAGACGGTTGAGTGATAGCTTACATCTCGAGGAAACTGAGAAGGCATGAGAAGAACTATGCAACGCACGATTTGGAGTTGTTAGCCAATGTATATGCCTTGAAGGTTTGGAGACACTACCTTGTTGGATGAAAATTTGAACTAAAGATGGACCACTGTGGACAACAACACATCTTTACGCAAATCAACCTGAATGCACGACAATGACGTTGGTCGGAATTGCTTAGCGAGTATGACTTTGAGATTACTTACATAAAAGGAATAGTGAACCGAGTGGCATATGCATTAAGTCAGAGACCACTTATCTTTTCGGTGTTGTCGCTTCAGACGAATCTAAGTGAAAATATTCTAACTTTACAATGCAATGATGATTGGTACAAAGAGGTCAAGGATTTTATTGGACAAAACACAATGATGGTACCAATATTTGAAGGATTCACGTTTGACGAAGATGGATTATTGAGGTTTAAAAATTGGATTTACGTACCACCGAATGACGAGTTGAGGAGTTTTATCCTAAATGAGGCTCATAGAGAAATGTACATGGCTCACCCAGGATTCATGAAGATGAGGGCATACCTTAAACCCATATTCTTCTGGAAAGAAATGAAGGTAGACATAGTCAACTATGTGGCCAAATGTCTAGAATGTCAACAGGTAAAGGCTAAACATAGACATCCAACAGGATTACTATAGCCACATGCTATTCCGAAATTGAAATTGGAGGTTATTCGATGGATTTCATTGTTGGATTGCCACTGACGGAAAGGTGGCACGACTCAATTTTTTGGTAGTCGACACTCTGACAAAGATTGCTCATTTACTCCTGTGCGTACGATGTATCAGGCACCTGGCATAGCTAGAGTTTTCATCAGTGATATTGTGAGGCTGCATGGCGTACCTAAGAGGATTATATCTAATTGAGGATCGATGTTTATTGGATGATTTTGGATTAGTTTCCAAGAGGCCTTGGGAACCCAACTTAATTTTAGTACTGCGTATCACCTGGAGACTGACGGGCAGACCGAATGAATGAACCGGACCTTGGAAGTCATGTTGCACATGTACGTGATGGACCAACAGAAGTGTTGGGAGGAATTCTAGCCACTGGTAGAATTCTCTTATAAAAAAAATTACCAAAGCACCATTAAGATGGCGCCCTTTGAGTTTCTTTATGGGCGACTGTGTCAAACACCTTTGAGTTGGGATCGGCTTGAGGATAGGGTCCTGGTGGTACCCAAAGTGATCAAAGAAATGGAAGATTAAATGCAAACTATAAGATAAAGGATCAAGGAAGCGCAGGATCGATAGAAGCGTTATGTTGATGTGCATCATGTTGACCATAGTTTCGATGTGGCGATCGAGTATTTTTGTTGTTGAAACCGCATAAGAGTTCGATCGAGTTTGGAAAAGGGGCTAAAATATATCCTAGGTTCATGGGATCCTACGAGATTATGGAAAAGAGAGGCCCATGGCCTAATGACTATCCTTGCCTGATTCTTGAGGCGTATGCATGATGTCTTTCACATCCCTATTTGAGACTTTATGATTAGTGATCCTACACATGTTTTGACTCAGCACCTTGCGTGTGTCGGATGAGGGTGCGCTCACGGCTGAGCCGATCTGCATCTTGGATCATTGTATTTGACAACTACAACGTCGAAGAATAGATGAGGTCAAGGTCTAGTGGGACAACTGTAGTCCACACTTGGCGACCTCGAAGGACGCATACGATATGCGACAGCAGTTTCCATTTTTGTTGGATAGATAGATTTATGATACTGTGATACATATTATTTCAACACTTATATACTGTAAAAGTTCATGACGAAGTTTATACCAAGAGGGGGTGTATGTAACATCCCTCTCTTGCCTGCCTTGAGTGAACTTATTCTTTGAGGACACTTGCTTGCAAGTGATCCAAATTATTATACTATTGGGCATTTGATTATGATATGAGACATTATGTATATGATGAGATGTTATTTTGCTGTATTGATATAGACATGTGCTATTGACTCGGTTCTCCTGAGTGTGCAGGATTTTGGACCTCGAGGATGCAGAGGCATCGATGAGACCCTTGGACTTTGGACTGAGTTAGGGAGTGGACCATTGGGGTTTGATTGTTGTATATATGACCTATGTGCATCTGATTAGATGTTATGACTATGGATTTTATTTCTGACATGATTCGTTGATGATGCAAGCTGATAATAGCTTGCCGACCAGACTCACAAGTGGAGTAGAGGGGTCATGCAGGACTACCAGAGATGTTGAGGGAGAGGTGTGGACAACAACACTGCCACAACCTACTATCACTCCCGTCGTGGCTCGAACTGTAGGTTAATGATTACCTAGTTCGATAAGATCCACGATGTCGTGAGCATAGACTGTGACAGTCGTTCACGATGATTCTAAAGGGCACACAATAAGGCAGGGGCCTTATTCCTTAGAGGTCCTTAGTCTCCCACAAGATCACCTGGCGGAGTATTGACTCTAGGGGTTTGATGTCTACCAGGTCAGTTAAGAGGCGAGTGGCACCCTTGGAGCACATAGTGCATCCTGAAGAGCATGTCGTGCAAGAAAAATGGAAAGAGGTGAGTGGCACCCTTGGAGCACGTAGTGCGTCCTGAAGGGAACATCGCACAAGGGAAAAAGAATGAGGCGAGTGACACTCTTGGAGCACCTAGTGCATCCTGAAGGGCACGTAGTGTTGTAAACTAATAAGAGAATAAACCTAGATGGACTTAAAATGAATAACGTGATAAGAAATATTTAAAAACAATTTCCCTATTAAAATGTCGCCCAGCCTCAAAAATTAAAAATCTAGGTCTAAAGTATTACTTGTGGTAAAAATTAAAAACAATAATAATCATCATTAAACATGTGATGAAAAGGGGATAAGAAACTTGATTAAATTATTAAAATCAAATTATTGAGGGATTTAAAATTTTAAAAGGGAAATGATTATTTTGTTACACATGCCAATTAAAATTTATTAATTAAAAAGAAAAAAGGAGAAAAGATAATTTTCTATACTTACTAATTTGAGTTTAGATAAAAGGGAAAGAGGGAAAGAAGTGACTTAGAAATTCTATATAAAGGAGGGAGGAGGAGAAGGATGGATCTCTTTAGTCATGCGTAACGTTACACTGGAGAATTATAGACTTGACTAACTTAGCTTGTGGGAGTTGGGATACCCATCTCGGTGAGGAGTGGTAGCTCACCCTTGTGAGGCGAGCTAGGAGCTAGCTATTCTATGGTTCAGTGTGCGTGGCCTCTTTGCGGCTCGGGGGTCTAAGGGGGAAGAAGAGTACCCCTAGTGTTGGCTTGGATGTATCCATGAAGTCTCATTGGTCGACAAGCGAGAGCGGCACAGAGCGCGTGGGACAACGACTCAGAGCGGACGAATTGGGCTACGGTACACATGTTCTTATTCTTCATGGTAGATTATTATTGACTTTACGCTTTCATTTCTGTACTTTTAATTGTGTAAAGAAAATGTTTGAATTAGCATTTTAATCGAGAAAATAAATTCGCCATAGCCTTAAGCTCACTGCTTGTCTTGATTCTCTTGGCATTCGATCCTTGAATGTTGTCACTGTCATGTTGGTTGTAATTGATTTTTATGAAGATTTTATGCTTGGTCTTCGTCCTCATCCCTAGCTCGTTAGTTCATGCCTGAGCAGTCGGCCAAGAGCTGAATCGACGGTCGTCACTTCGGTGCATAGCGACCTATAGATTCTAATGCCCTTATTTTATGTGCATGGATGAGGAGTGAAGGATGTTTCTGCCCAACCGTCTACCCCGATTGATTGTTCTTGGTTGATTGATGGTTATTGCGTGTTCTGGCGAATGATTACCCTATGCCTTGTTCATCTTTGTTCCCTGTGATTTACTTTTGCACTTTAATTTAATTGAGAACACATTTAGCCTGCATTTTTTTCCTTGAATGACAGTAAGTCTATCCCTTGAGACACAACCAGAATTTTCCTTGAGGGCATGCTTCTTTTTACACCTGAACCACCACAAAATTTTTACTGGAATGCATTTGTTGTTTTTTTTACTTTGTTTGGGGGTGTGGTTGCTGTGTATAGGGGTGTGTTTCTATGTGCTTAGGTCATGTTTTATTTGGGTGTAATGGCTGGGGATATCACTGAAATACATTGTGATTTTACTCTTTTTAAGACTGTAATTCGTGGCTTGTTTACATGGCGATTTTGGCCATTTTTAAGACTGCAATTCGTTTCTTATTACATGGCGATTTTCTCCTTTTTAAGACTGTAATTCGTGACTGTGAATGAATCTTCAAACCGTGTTTCCAATTACCATCTATGGGCTATGAAATTTTAGCCTTTTTGTTTGCCTGCGATTTTACTTTTATTGCACAATGATTTTAGATGTAAATCCAACAATTGTTATGATAACACTCAGCTTCATTTTCACAAACTCAATGAATTTTTTATTATAACATTCAACGAGGTTAAACCCGTCGATTGATGTTAATGCCTGGCCTTCTGGACTGAGTTTTTGAGAATTCGTTTTAACTTGTATTGAGACAACGATTGCTTTTCTTGACAACGACTCTTCCCCTGTTTCTGACCAAGATTTCGTGATCAACCACAATGATTTTCCTCTGCGTGCTAAATGGTAACTTACATCGTCATTTCATTACATGATTCTTTTGCCACCTCCACAATTTCTAATTCATGGATTGGCACCACACACAGTCTTTATGTTGTGCGATTTATGATATTGGTATTGCTATTTGCTATTGCATTTACAGTCTTATTGAGAATTCAATAGATAGTGGAATTTAATAGATCGTGGTAGGTATTTCCTTGTTAAAAGACAACCTGTAATGTCTGTGTTTTCAACATTTTTAATAGCATTAGTTAATTTTGACAGCACCTCAAACTGTTCAGTCTGACGACTAACTTAGTGAATCATGAAAGAAAGTGTGTAGTGTACAACGATCTCATTTGAGCAAACATTTGAGTTTCCGCAACAAATTTTAAGCCAATGATTGCCTTGTCTTCACCCTGCAACATCTCTACCAGATAGTAGTCCTTAGCGACATCTTAGATAGAATTATCATTTTTGACAGCAGTAATTTAGAAGCCACCTGCATTTTTCACCCCCAAAAAAGGATGCAATGCATAGTCAAATCCCTGCCCAACCCGAGAAACCAAGGCGAACTTTAGAAGGGAATTCTAGTGCGAAACCTGTGAGTGCCTAGAGCGTGCTTCTGGACCGTGTCCAGGGGCGCAGGGAGGTATTCGATCCAGACTGAGTGAATTGCGTAAGGATCATTCCATTCCATTAATATTATACCATTCGTAAGGTTAAACCATATAGCCTTCCTCTAAATATCCGTTAGTTCGGTTAAGAGTTACAAACCTTCCTTTTTGTAAAGTTTGGGGTTACTAATTGAGATATTTAAAATACCTTTATTTGAAATTTCAAGATCCAAAAATATTTGTTAATAACGATTTTAATTTTTTATATATTATAATTTTAAAAATTACATTTTATTTAGAGGATAGACTAATTTTATGCAAAATTCTTATCTCAAACAAAAATCAATTTCCATTTAACCTACCCCTACTACATGGCATCAATCTTAATGTATGTGCATTATTACATACTATGTATAAAATGTTAATGGTTGAAATTGATCATGTTCTCCCACACTATTCTCTACTTATGTTTTATGATTGATTAGTGTCCCTTGAAATTTAGTGAAAAAAAAAACAAGTTGACCTTTTAGTAACTGAATTGTTCTTCCAACATTTTTAAACTAGTTTCAATCAATTTTTGGGACTAGTTATGACTCGGAAGGGAAACACATACGTGAAGATGTCACAAATCGATTAATAAATTGTGATGGGTTACATTAATTAATCACTGGTGCTATGTTCTTTTAATTGGTTACATGTGCCTGCTAATGAGTTAATTTGTTTATGCTTCAAGTTGAATTTTATGGGTGGTTGGTTATAGTTGTTACACCACATAGTTTTCCTCGCAGGAATCATACATTTTCGGATAGCTACACAATTTTAATTTGAGAGATGTCATCATGTTTCCTGTCGACTTTTTGTTTAGGTGTGTGGGCATCGTTTCTTGTTAATTATCTTAGTCTCCTAGTGAGTTGAATTCAGCTTATGTTGAGGATCCAGTTATTTTGTCACTCCCATCACCTGGGGATGACATGATTCCGGATGAGGGGATCATGGTGCACCCTATTGGGTAGAGGAAAATGATAACCTAGCCAAATTCTGTGCCTCCCATTGTGGGTGTGTTGATCATTGTAAGTCCGATGATGGCACTTGGGTTGTAATGCCTTCATGCGTTGGATTTGTGCACCATAGAGGTTCTAGCCACTGGTCGTCGAGGTCGTTGTGTCGGGATGGGGATGTTGTCCCTTAGCTTCATGTTTGTGTCGGGTGGGTAGTCGTTTCTCTCTGTTGTTTTACTCATGTTTCCCCCAATTTCTCTTATGTTGGTGCATGGAGATGTAGTTGTTCATTGCCTGATCTGCGTGCTTGCATTCGTCGTCAGTTTGTGTGGTACAACTGTTGTCATCCTTGTCTTCCCGCCTAAAAAAAAAACAAAAAACAAATGCACCTTTTGCTTCGCTTGTAGTCGTAACGATGGGGTCGTTACATCATATAAATTTTATATCCTTGAACTTCTCACAATGTTTTAAGAATAGCCCATCTCATAGTTCCAATGTAAGTTCGATATCCATATATTGATTTGTATTGGTACAAAAAGTTTCACATTGGACCTTGATGTCTATGTACATATAAGAAACAAAAAAAAATGGTTTTCACCCTTCCTTAATGTCTATGTTCATATCCTTGAACTTTTCATAATGTTTTAAAAATAGTCCATCTCATTACATTCAAATGTAATGTTCATAATTTAAGTTTTTGTATCGATTTTTTTTTTTAAATTATAATAAACTTAAAGATAATTTTGATTTTTAACTTCAAGAGATTTATGATTAGTATGTAAATTAAATTTCCCTTATAAGTTTCATTTAGCACATTATATTTTACATTTAATTGTGATTTAAAATTTGTTTTGTATCTATATGTACTTTAAACTTAATACCTCTTTGAAAATTTTGACTTGTGTTCTTAACACTTCATCTATTAAATATTCAATGGACTTTTGTTAAATATTCAATGAAATTTGATGATATTTAACTAAATAGATCATGAAGTTTTTCAATTTTATATGATTAGAGTACGGTAATCTATCTTTAATTTTGACTAAATTGATTAGATTGTGTTAAAATCTAGATCAAATTATTGTTTTTTTCTTTAAAGTTGATTCTAAGTTGATTAAGTTGTGTTAATCTAACTAATGTTAGTGTTCATACTGAGAGGGGGGTGAATCAGTATCCAGTACAATTTAAAAACCTTTTCAAATTATACTTAAACCATTCAATTATATCCAATGAGAAATGAACAATAGTATAAGAGTTACACCAATACACCACAATACACCATGCACAATATATGAGAAATAATCAATAGTTTTTGTTCAAGGGAAGTAATGACTTC
>ML776753.1:346746-360400 GCA_009831015.1 Picea engelmannii | reverse complement strand
CAATATCAAGAGATATTTGAACTCTCTATCCTTTCCCCTTCCTTCCACCCAAGAATATATGAGAGATAATAAAACTTTATTCAATTCTGGTCTGTTCAGAAGACCCAACTTGTACAGCATGCCCCGCACTCAATATTTAACATCTGATTCTGAAAATCGTACACAAGAAACTACAGTCTGTATTCTTTCCAATGGAAGTGGTCCCACTTCATTTGGAGTCTGTATGAAAAAGTTATGACTGTTTTACCCAGAACACCTTTTTTTTGACTAGTTTCAGGACTAGTCACAAACCCTATATTCCACAGAGTGTATCTCCATAATTATAGTGAATCAAGAGCTGGACATTTTACCAGAGGTACCTTGATATGTCTTCTCAATACCATAGCGATTTCACCATCTGAATCGTTCTAGAAAAAAAGTTATAGCAAAAATGGTAAGACGACCTGAAAATAACATACCTTAGAACACATCACCAAAAGACTTCATCCTCCCTTGAAATCCGGCCTTCTTTTACTTCTTCTTTTCTCTGAAATTCGCCTTGTATCAAATGAATGTATAATGCTGTTTATTTATACCATTTATGTCACTTCCTTTTAACATGGGCCGACCTGACACTTTCTTATTTTGTAATTCTTTTCTTTAATTATCTTCAGGGCTTACATGTACAATTCACTTTGTCATCTTCAAAAATTCATTTCTTCTCAACCATAAGGATCCATGTGACGTGCCACATACCACCGGAAACAACATGATGTATACTATCCATCCATGGGTGTTGTATCTTCATGTTCATTTTCCTTCATGTCCAAATAACTTCATCAATCTTGTGGTCCAAAACCCATGACTAGGGTTGACATCAATGACAACAACCAATCTTCCAACAGTTAGATTTTCAGTAATTTTGATATACTTCAAAATAATATATGAAAAAGTTATTAACATATCCAAATTTCCAAACCTACAAACTTTCCCAAAGTTCCATGTTTATGACAATAAATTTTTAAACATTGTTGAATAGTACTGTAAAACTAAACAGAAAATAAATTTGCAATTCTTCACAAAAGACAGATTATGCAAAAACATATTGTATATGACAATAAACTTTTTTAAACATTGCTGAATAATCCATAAAACTAGACACAAAATAAATTTACTTTTTAATAAATTTTGTCTCCACAAAAGACAAAATTATGCAAAAACACAATAACAACAAAACACAGAAAATGGAAAATAGTCAATAAAACATAACTAAATATTTATTGATAAAATAAATCATTTTTTTATTTTAGAACCATCATGTAGACCATAAATTGCCCTTTCACCATCATAAACAATATAAATTGGATTTAGAAAAATATGTAACATGATCCACATACCAAAACATTTTTTCAATATATATATATAGTTTCAGAGATCAAACAATAAATTGATATTTTGAGTTCAAAAAATATCATATATATATATACTAAAAGAAGCATAGTTATAGTAGCTAGACAACCAAATAGACAAGTTCCAAAGACATTTTAAGCTAATAAAAAAAACAAACTAAGAGGCAATAAGCACTTAACTCCAAAATTCAACTCTGAGCCATCATTGACATAGTTCTCTTCATACCAGAGAGAAAAAAAAAAAAAACATTTGAACTCAAATTTAAAATTTAAACATTTTAAATAAAATATATACATATTTAAAATAAAGTGTACACACACCTCTAAAATAATATTTAGATAAATAAAACAAACCATGCTTCAAACAAAATTGGCATACCAAAGGTGTTGAAGTTTCATCTTCAAACATTCATGCTCTTTTTACAAGAATGTAAACATCACTGTACCAACAAGAAGAAAAACTAATAACACATATCAAGAATGTAAACAATATTGTAACAATAAGAAGAAAAACCAATAACACATATTAGCATATACTTTATTAGAAAATATTTTAAAGACATAAATTAATTAAATAAGCAATAAGAAAGAATAACATACCCAATAATCAACAAGAATAGCATAATCATGTGAGAAAGAATAACATACCCAACCGTGGTTCCATAGATCTAAGATTATTGCTCTCTTTTGATTATACTTTTTTGGATTTTTTTTTCTAAACCAAACTTACATCAAGAAGTTCCCAAACTTCCAAAATAGTTACTCTCCATGTTAAGCCATTCTTTGCATAAATCTTTAATTTCCTACTATGGTTTATATGTTCTCATATTATAACCAAATTCTCTTTCAAAATTGCCTACATGATCTAAAGAAAGTAAGATCATATGTAGCATATTTTTAAAGACAAAAATTGTGTGTTTGGTAACCAATTTCAGTGTTCAGAGTTAGATAATACCCTCAAAATGAATTCACTTGTGTATGCAAAAAGTTCTCAAATCTCCATATTAAGACATTCTTCCAGGAAAATACTTATCTCCTCTTTTTGCAATGGAATAGATGTTCTCATATAATCAAATGTTGTTTTAAAAATGCCTGTACATCATGATCTAAAGATAAGTACTTGACCATATATACATGAATGTTTTTAAAGAGAAATTTTGGTGTGAGATTGGTAAGAAATTACTGTTCATAGTTTATTAATACCCCAATAATGAATTCAGTTAGATGTACATGCAAAAAACACAAATATGGACATATATTAAGCCATTCTTCAAAAACCATAAATATATCATCTTTCTACATGGGATGTATTTATATTACATATAATCAAATGCTCTTTGAAATATGCCTGCAGCATGATCTAAACATAAGTGAGATCATGTGTACATAGCATATATGTAAATCTAGTAATGTTGGTTTATGGTTAGTAAGCAATTAATTAAGAGTTTGACTATACCCCAAGAAGGAATTCACTTTGTTTTATGAAGAAAACACAAATCTCCATATTACGCCATTCTTGGATAAGAAGGCAAAAAATGCAATCGAAGAAAATTCAGAATCTTCCCTCTTTCTAATGTGGGATAGAATTTGTTCTCAGATAATCAAATGCTCAAGTTCAAAATTTATTGCATCATGATCTAAAGTTTAAACATAAATAAGATCACGAAAGCATATTTTTAAATCTAGAATAGTTCTAGTTCACACTCATGATCTAAACTTAAATAAGATCATGTATCTAGCATTTTTTTAAATCCTAGAAAATTTAGAATCTTCCCTCTTTCTGATGCGGGATAGATTATGTTCTCATATAATCAAATTCTAGATTTCAAAATTACCTGCATCATGATCTAAATATAAATAAGATTGAATGTATCTAGCATATTTTTAAATCTAGGAAAGTTAGTTCGTGTTCATAATCTAAACTTAATTAAAACTGTATCTAGCATATTTTTTAATCTAGAAAATCTAGTTCGTGCTTGGTAAGCAACTAGTGAAGAGTTTGACAATATACCCAAAGAAATAAGGGGAGGTTGAACCTTCCCCATTCTTTCCCCAAATATATACCAATTTAGAAGATGATAAACTTATGTAGGAGTGAAATATATTTCAAAATGATTCATCGAACAGTTGAAAATTTATATAGACACTGGTTGAGTAACCCTTCTATGAATAGAAAATGCTTAATTAAAAATTTGATCAAACAAAACTTCAATTTTGATACAAGTACATATTTCAACTTCCAAGTAAAGCCTTGAAACATTGTAAGTTGTTGTGCAAGCAAAAATAGTGAGGACAATACAGGATAGTACATGTATTTGTGTCTAGAAGTCATAGCTATATATTAGATAAATAATTCATGTGGAGGAATGGGTATCTATCCTGTTTATATTTTTCAACTAATGCATAACTAAAGCATATATTAAACTAAAGCATCGAACAATTGTAGATTGATGTGAAAGCTCAACAATACTAACCTGATCTAGTAATTGTATTTTTGTCTAAATCCTAAGTACATATTCTAAACCATTGATGTAAAGGAAGGGGACTCGAAAAGTTATATTGTGCACATGCATCATTCAAAATGGAAAAAATTAGAAGAGAAGTTTTGCATCATGTGTTATCTGTAATGTAACTAAAGTTTTGAAAAAAGTAAAAAAAAAAAAAAAGCATGTTCAACACAAATAATCTTGAACACATTTATATATTAAAATCCCAACATAAATACAAACTAAAACTAAAAAATGTGGAATGTACATACATTTAAGCATCATGATGAATGTACACATCCTTCTCAGGTATGGATGCATTCTCCTCAAGCCCCGTCTCTGGAATTCTCTTCTCCGCATCCTCTTAAAGAACAATCTCAAGAACTCTCTTCTCCACGCTTCCCTATAACACATTTGAAATTTGTACATATCCATAAACAAAAGTACTTACATAATTAATATTTCTAAAAAAAAAACCATTTGAAAATTAAAATTAAATGACTAACACATGAAATCGTAGTTTTAAATTTTGAAACATACAATACCAGTGATGTGCCAACATCAATACCATCAACCAAACAAGAGTATGGAATTCCCATAGTGGGTTGAGACATGGTCTTACCCACCAGACCCTGAGATTCTGTAAGATCCCCTTTGTTACGACATAAAAGTAATTGAGGAACAATAAGAAATTTTTCTTTTTTAAACATAAACAACCAACATTGAACAAGTGAAACATGATAATGGCATACATCAACAATGCACTTATATTTCTTTCATTTCATTGCACAACTAGATTCAAATACCACTTTAATGCATGAATTATCTGTCACTTCACATAAGATGTCATACAACTACCCACCCAACCTATCCTGCAAGGTTAGGAATTCCAAGACACATAATCAACGCTCAAGTCTAGGATCCGTCTGATTGATATTGACCATTTAAGGTCTCAAGACTGGAAATTGTTTTGAGGAACAAAGAAGTTTTTAATTCCCATCATTTCAATTCATTCCAAAATTCAATATAAATTCCATCATTCTTAACCACCTTTCTTCAAATAAAGAAAATCTAGTAACAAAGCATTTCATCATAACATCATTACATACTATTCAATAATTCATCACCTTACTCATTAAAGGACAAGAAGAAATTTCAGTAAAATCAAGGCAATAACCTTATATAGTAAAACATAGTCCCTTAAATCGACAATCTATCATTTATGACAGTTTCAAATTAATTATGTTTACTTGGAATAGGTGTGACCACCCTACAACATGCAACCAAGTAGTTATATATCCGATCTATATCACAAGTTAAAAGAGGAAAAGAACAACAAGAAAATATCTCAACACAAGGTAGAAACTATAATCTTGCTCTATACTTTTATGAACTAGCTGATACTGCGAAGAAAATAAACCTATAACCGAAAGAAGGTCCGTTCTAAGAACGAGTTAAAAGTTTGGTAAGAAGACTGAAGATTCTCTTCTAGTAACATAGTGAAACACCTTCAGAGTCAATTCCAGAAGTGCGTAGATGGCTCCTTGAAAGCCCAAGGTTCATAAGATACAACACCTAAAGTGCACAAAGACCCTCTTAAGTCAGGAATAGGTCATAACTTTCGGAAGTACAAGCTCATGAGAGGTAGTGAAAACTTTACACAAGGGAAGCGCAAGCGCTCCATCAACAGTTAGAGTCCAGAGCTCAAGAGGGATGCACTAAGGAGTGTTGGAGTTCAACTCTGAGTCAAGATCAGGAAGAACAACGTGCATGGGGTTCAAGAGAGGAAATCAAGAGTTGAATCTCTTTGAAGGAATTAATGGACGAGATCTAATCGTGAGGATTCAGAATCCTCACAATTGTTCAATTAGACAAGATATACGCACCCGTTAAACCTTAAGACCTTCAGTCTTTGCTACTTCGGTGGATCCGAGTTAATTTTCTTAAGAGAGCCCTAAAGTCTGAAGCTACGAAGTGATGTACACCATAGATCAGTGAGTTCTTTCTAGCCATTGGATCTGCAATATTTTGACGATCTGGAGAGTTTTGGGTTCATAACTATAGAGAGTCAAGAACCTCGAAGATCCGAAGTCCCGGAGTGAAGGATAGTCGTAGATCTGGAAATCCAATAAGGGTTTTTATCTCTATGAGCCTTCATATTTCATAGGTTCAGTAATTTTGGAAAAACAAGTCAAGGTATTAAAGTTAAAGGACTCCCAAAGTCCTGAATTCCAGAGTAAATTAACATCGTTGAATGCTAGGTACATGTGTCTGTAGATCCGAGTATTCGAAAATATCCATTCAGGAGGTGGGGAGAAGTTGTTAAGGTGTGTAAAGTATCAAACTCCCCAAAATCAGAGTTAATCCTGACCGTTGTTGTTGGTAAAACCAGGACCATCAGATTTGTGGGTTCGGCCTTCGCGAATTTGGAAGAAACGAGAGTTGCAACAGCTAAAACTTCCGACACCTGGAGCCCCGAAGTGTTGAAGTATCGAAACCCCATTCTTGTAAACTCTATGTCAGTTGATGTGTCAAATTCCACCTATCAATGGATTTTAGATGACACGTGGCACTCATTTTGGGTAACTTGGTTATGTCATTTGTGCTAATTCAGATGACATGTGTCACTCTCATTATTGTGACATGTCATCGATTGTGACAACGTGGCTACCATGTCACTCCAGAAGATTGTCACTCTGGGAGAATGGAATCTAGAGAAACATAGTTCTCCGAAGTGTCAGAGCTCTAAAGTTACTTCTAGCCGTAGTTTGGAGCAAGGTAAATAGATCATTGATCTCTTAGTTAATTATAATTCGACTCTCCGACTAAGTTAAGAGGTAAAAGTTAAGGATTACAAAGACCCTGAAGTTATCAACTTTTGGAGTCAAGGAGATCCATATATCTAGCAAACAACAAGGATCGTTAGATTAAGTTGTTTAAAAGTTTAAGAAGGAAGGTGGTGGGGTAGGGTAACCTACAACTGTCGGTCAACTCAGTTTAAGACCAAATTTAAGAAACCTCTGGATGCCTCCAGATGTCATAGTTCTAGAGCCCCAATTAGCACCCCTTTTGACTAGCACTAAGTTCTGGCTCCCGATCACAAGCATAACTTGTTTAGGAAAAGGGATAATTAACAACGAGTTAAAATCAATTCTAGAGACTTTAAAAAAAATACACAGATACTCCAAGTTATTATTAAATTTGGGTTTATCCCGATTTTGACAGAAGATCCACATATAATTTTAGATTTAAATCAATTCACTAAAAGTCCATAATACAACAACATTGAAGACAAAAATCAATAGAGGTTTCCACGATACTAAATCCACATTTAAAGTATAACCAATAAGATTACATAGAATATATTGATTTAGGTTTCTATAAAAATAGATAGAGATCCCATCACGTGATTTGGTTTGGTTTTAAATGAACATTTAATAGAGAAACTCACAATATAAATTCAGATATAAATCCTTAGTTTACCAACAAACTATGCATTATTAAAATTCCTAAAATAAACTCAACTAAAACTCTAATCATCATAATTCTGGTAAGGATGAAAATACAGACTTACCATAAGCGATATATAATATAGAAATTTAACTATTCAATGAGGATCAAGCCACTCATATAGAATTATGAAAATGTCTGAAATGTTCAGTGAAGATTTAAAATATAACACTGCAACAATTATTCGTTTGACAACAAATGCAACACTTGACATTCAGAATTTCCAATGATTCTACAATGAATCATAAAAATCTATTGTATTAATACTCTCGTAATATAATTCAATTCAGATTATAAAATACCAGAAACCAAAGGAACCTGTATAAGGAAGATGCCTTCAAAATCCTGTGCTCCTTCCCTTCCTTAGCTTGCTAATCACAGAGACTTCATCAGTACCTCCCAACCAACGCTAGGGGTACTTTTCTTCCCCCTTATCCCCCCGAGCTACAAAGGGGGCACACACAGAAAAATCAACAATCTAGCTCCAAGGCTTGCCCTCGCAAGGAAGAGCTTCTACTCTATTACAAGCCTGGTAACCCAACTCTCACAAGTAAAACCAAGTCTAATAAAAATTTGGCAACATAACAATGCTCAAAAAAATCAGATCCTTTTTTCCTGTCTCCATAATTTTTTTTTATATACTTTTCTCCAATGACACATGTCCTTATGCACAAATAATTAACTTTTTTTTAGTTAATTTCAATTTGTATTACTCACTCACACACTTGTCACATTCTACCCAAGTTACACTAGTAATTACCAATTTTATTTTAATTAAAAAGGTAAAAAACCCTCACACCTCAATGTGTTCCTATTTTCATTCCTAAGTGTCCCTTTGTTCCCCAGATTCTCATTTAAGGTGTGTTCCCCAACTAGATCATAGTTAGAGTTTAATTAGAAGTCTTCTTCTAGTTAGACTAGTGTAGTTTGACTCTAGATCTCATTCTATGTACCACCAAACTCTCAAGTTATTATTTATTTCTATTTAAATTTCCTTTTTATCAAATTCATGCACACATGTGCATTTTATTAAATCTTTATATCTTACCACCCCTTTTACTAGTATTATATTTATCCCCACTTTAATATTTTAGATAGTTCCCAAATCAAACTTAGACATAGGCCAAATATTAGACTTAGTCTTTGGATCTTGTTAGGCTTCTCAACTAATAATCCATCATTTAATTAATTAGTTAATCCAACAAGGTCTATATAATTCAATGTTTTCCTAGTTCATCTAGATTTATTGACTCAAGTTTAATTATGTGACGTTCCCTTCAAGATGCACCTTTGTGCTCCAAGGGTGCCACTCGCCTTAGAATTGTTTTGGAAGTTTTCTGACCCCTTGGAGTCAACACTCCACTCAGTCGACCTTGTGAGAGAGTAAGGGATTCTAAGGAATAAGGACTATGCCTTATTGTGCACCCCTTAGAAATTTTTGTGAGCGACTGTCTCAGTCTTCCCTCACAACATCATGGACCTATCGAACTAGGTAATCGTTAACCTACAGTTCAGACCATGGTGTGAGTGCTAGTAGGTTGTGATAGAGACTTTTCCACACCTCTCCCTCAATGTCTGATTTCTATGCATGGCCCCTATAATCCTTATGTGAGTTGTATTACCAAGTATCATCAAGCCTGCATCCACTGACAAAAACACTGTGAATAATTTCATAGACATAAATCATATTATAATAAATCATACATCATATGTGCATGAAATGAAATACTCAATATATACAATCCACTCCTTGACTCAATCTGGAGTCCAAGGGAATCCATCGATGCCATCAACATCCTTAAGCTGTCATGTGTCCTGCACACTTAGGACAACTTGTCAAAAGAATATGTCAATATATATACATCAATATAATCAATAAGCCATAACTCTCAACATCATCAATATAACCCATAATCTGAATGAAATCACAATGTGCCATACCTAGATCACTTGCAAGCAAGTTCCCTCAAAGAATAAGTCAATAATAGTGTTCTCAGTAGAGCGGGATGTTACAGATTAGATAAATTATATATTGTAAGACATGTTTCTTTTAAATTAATAATTTAAATGACATTGCAATTTTCATATAACCATTTGTTTTTCAACATGCAATTATACCTATGAAATCCCACCCTATTCAAACTCTCCCAATGAGAATTGCGACAAGCCTGCCCAAGTAGTGGGAGATGGAATGGGAATCTGTGAACAACACAACTAAGAATTTTAGAGTTCAATGTGTTCACATTAATAACAAAACATAAATTTCTTGTACATTGATTCTTCAACAAGGTGTGAAAATTGGATAATTTAAGTGCTCATATATGGATATTTTTAAAAACATACATGATTCATTGCATCCAAATTTAAAATCAATGAATCAAGTTATATATTTAAAGGAGGTTCATTTAACATTTGACCAAACTGCGATTAATGAATATAAAAAATCAATTATTTCTAAAGATACAATGATATGTATCTAGATTTGATTACAAGAAAACTATCCACGAATGCATGGAAAATTTACTAACTGTAACACATACCAATTCAGTGTTTGGTTCGTCATTCAAAATTAACTCCTTCCAACCATTGTGGCGAAATTTTATATACTCTCGTATATCTTCTATGGATATGGACTCAATCTCCTCATTTGTTTTGTAAACAAAATTGGCTCGAGAATTGGCTTGAGCTCTCTGACGGTTCAAACCGACATCAACACCATAAAAAATTGATTCTAAATTTTATTCAATTGCATTCCTAGCCTCCTTGCAAACATTTGATGTAGCTTACATCTATGAATGTGAAACAAATTCCCATGTTGGAATAGATATCAAAGCTCATGGAGGCCTCTGCAATGTTTCATTTTTATATGCCCCTTTCCGATCATGTGTTCATGCTTTACTAGCCCTATAATAGTTGGACGGTAGGATGGTATAATCAGGGCGCATTCCCATGAAAAAATATACATAAAAAAGTCTAGCAAAGTAATGTGGAACCTCATCATTCCATGAAAACTTCCCATATGCTGCCAAACATCTATTATAAAGATGTCTTGCAATGTTGGGGTTCTTAACATACTGTACCTTCAACATCTTTTGCTTTGGACCCTACTTGAAATTAAACATAGAAATTGCATCATCTTTTGAAACTCTACTTTTTACTACTTCCCATTTATCAGGGCCTATCACCTCTAACTTTAATCTCCTCATCAAATCTATGAATTTATCAGTCGTTGGTCCCATCTTTTGATATGCATCCATAAATTTATGCAAAGAATGAAAAACAATCTCCAAGCTTTGCTTTCTCTCTCGAGGGATATCCAAGCACCTCAAATAATTTTTCAACCCACTTTTAAGACCTGAGCATCGTTCAAGGGTCATTGCTTCATCATACCCTTCCCAAGGAAGCTCATCACCAACATTTGAGGGATAGGTGGACGTAGGTGTGTAATCTTCGGTTTCTTGATAATTCCCCCTTGATCCACCTTCACCCTCTTCACCAATATTAGACTCTACATGATAATCACTCTCTCTTTCATTATCATCTCCCTCATTAAACTGATCCTCTACAAAAATATGCATTTGAAACTAATTACAACATTTAACAAAAAAACAAAAAACATGAAAAAAAAAAAAAAACATATAAAACATAAACATAAATACACAAAAAAATACAAAAACAAAAGAAATTTACCAAACATATTTTGTTGTTGTGACAGGTTCCCTACATTCTCCGGTGTTGGAGTATTTATGTGCAACACATCTAAAAAAGTTTCATCCATAGCTCTATTTCGATCACTCTGTCTGGATGATCTATTCACTGATTCATCTGATAATCTCTTCATCCTACTAGATTTCCTTTGGTCACTAGCTGCCCCTCCCAAGCTACCTTGCCTTGCTGAGATAGAGGTCTCCAACATCCTTAGTGTCTTATTCGAAGAAGGGGTTCCTCTTCCTCCTTCATTTGATATCATTGAGCATTTGCAAGGCATATTTGGAGACTCACATCTTGACATCTTGCCTCAGTCTATCCTTTGAAAATCCACGAATGTGAAAACATAAGGTATAGAAACATAAAATGAAAATATAGTATATAACAACTTGAAGGCATAAGAATTTATAACAACTTCAAAACATCAAAGACTTATATTGAAAAAAATAACAACTATATTTAAGACTATGTACTATAAAGTATGGGGTGGCCTAAATGAGATGAAAATGAAGTGAAAACCTCAATTTCTCCTTGACAATAAGGAGAAGTAGGAAAACCATGTAACAAATAGTATTTGACTATTTAATAACTAAGACACCTGGCCAAGGTGCTAAAACTAGATGGTGTTGCATTATGAATGAAATATTTTTAACTACAACCTAAAGACTAGTACCTTATAGAATATCAAGAAATACTTCTTAACTTTCTATCTTAAGATTTCATGGATATATGAACTTGTGCTTATTTGCTTATTCGTGCTTATATGCTTATTTGCACTGATATCATGTTCATTTTGTTTATAAATGAGAACACCAATTCCATCCTTATGATGTGGTGGTTAATAGCTTGAGGGTTTGTGCAAAGGGAGTGAGGTATGATTGGGTTAGTGGTGTACATGGTAACTTACAAAAGAATATGGATATGGTGTACAATGGGTAAGCAAAGGAGACATCATATCACACTAATGTGTACTTTGACATTTGATCATCTACCATGAACAACACCTACACTTGTAGATATTTTTTAGGATAAAGAGTTTAGAGATATGAGATGCATTACGTTAGGTAATGAATCAATTGACACAAGTAAATATCGGGAATCTTATCAATAATGAAATATTGGACTAGTGTTCCTCAACCATCATAGCTTTGGGAGAGGGATGAGGAAAACTTTCAAAAGAGGCCATGGAACAAAGATTGATCAATAAGAAGATAAGACAAAGCTTCAAAATATGAATAGGGAGGCTCTCTCAATATTGTTGTTCTTTTAAAAAAAGTGTTGAGCACACTAATATGTTTTTTACGTTGCATATATGTTGACCAAAATTTGGTCATCTATATTTTCCCTCTCTTGGATTAATAAAAAAAATGATATTAGAAAGTGAAAATTTTTGAACTTTTATAAGTTCCTTGTATATTCCTTGGTCTCAGCTTTGCCACACATTTTTTGGATAAACAATCCAAGTTTGTATGCTCAATATATCCAGGTTTAAAGTTTTAAGAGGAAAACAACGCCTCTTCCATGTGGAATAAATCTAATTTCTTGAAGACGTATATAATTTTTTGGGTCCAAGACCCTGGTTTTCTTCAATTTTCGGGCCCAAAACCCTTAAAAATATTCATGTTCTGGTTTCAACACCTTTAAAAATATTCTATTCTATCATTCGTGGGAACCCGCCATGCTCACTTACCCACTCCACTCCACTCCATTCCCTTATCCCATACTTAAATTTTATTTTCCTTATGGAGTTCGGTCGGACTCACCATAACTCCCTCAACTCTCACCCTCACCCACCTCATGTCCACCTCCAACACACTCATTTCACCCCTCTCACTTCCCCTCCCCTTAAAATGCTTCCCCGCTATTCCACCTCACCTTCCTCACTCCCTTTTTTCCTTTTATATCATACTTAGACATTTAAAAAAAAAAACAGGACTCACGGGGATGGACTTACCCACTCCCCCTCATTCCTCACTTCCTCATATCCACCAACCCGATACTCCGACACACTCATCCCCCAACCCCACCTTAACTGACCTCACATCACTCCCCCTCTCTCCACTCCCTACATTTCTCCATCCCCTTTTATGACACCTACATTTATATCCCCCTACACTACCCTTTCCCCCTTTCTTACACTCCCATGCCTCCCACATTTATCTCCCTTTCATAAAACATTAAACCATAACCTTTTTATAATATTTAATTCATAACCTTTTTATAATATTCATTTCTTAACCAATAAGCATAGATGATTTTAGGGGCGAAATTTCGCCCATGGGCGAAATTAAGGGGCCTCTAATTTTTTATTGGGCGAATTTTTTGTATTAGAGTGATTTTTTTAAACTTATTTTATTAGCCCGTAATTTATTTTAAGGTAAAAATCGTGTATAGGGTTAGCCCATGTTTTTAGGAGGGATAGAGGAAAACAAATTATATTTAGCCCCTAAAATTTGGAGGAACAAGCTTCCATTAGCCAAATTTCTAGAAATATGGAAATTTATGATAGCTTCTTCGCCCTGACATTTGTTAAAATCGGGATTTATGGTTTAATTTCGCCCC
>ML776753.1:296011-331871 GCA_009831015.1 Picea engelmannii | reverse complement strand
TATATGGTTTTATATGTTATCAAGAAATTCACAAGACTTCATAATGTTTTATATTTTAGTAAAATATTCACCAAGATTTTATAATTTAGTGAAAGATTCGCCAGGATTTTACAAGATTTTATAATTTAGTGAAAGATTCGCCAGGATTTTACAAGATTTTATATTTGACTAAATGATTCGCCAAAAAATTATATATGCATATTATGTTATTGATAAAATAGCCTTCAATTTTTCCTATGTATCATGGGGATTCACCCATTTATTATACATATAAATTTAGGGGGGGTTCTTAAAATCACCCCTGCCAATAAGATTATTACATTTGGCATCCAATAAGAATATGCCACATGAATATCATGTATTGGTGCCACATGGAATCCAATAAGAGTGGCAACTAATTAGTGGAGAGCAAGAAATTAATACAAGGGCCCAGATTTGTCCATGAATTTTGATCAATGGTGGTTGAGCATTAATTTTCTAAAGGTCATAACTTTATACCATTGGAAAGGTATTTTGACGTAGAATATGATGGTACAGGTTTCAAAGGATGAATGTTGCTACATTTTCCACAAAAAATAAAATATCAGTCAACTTCATTTTTAATGGGCATGCATGACAACTCAACTTCACAAGCTCATATCTTGAGATCCATGCGAAGGATTTGGGAAAATTTTATATCATTAGAAAGCTAAGAAGATGAATATTACATATGAAATGATTTCCATGGCTAAACAATTTATTATCATTCCTAGAGAATTAAAACACATCCATCCTCTTTTGAAGGGAAATTAATTAAATTTCAAAAATAAAGGTTTAATTAAAAATTTTATTAAAAAAGGAGAGGCCCCCACTTTCAATATAATTATATTAATGATGTGAATTCATTAATGAGGAATTAATGAGAAATCAATTAAAGGGAATGTTTCAATAAGAAACTTGTATGAGAATTTCTAGAAGGGAGAAACCCTAACTACTCAAGTAATTAGAAAATGTCTTTTTAAAAATAGAAGAGAGGCTTCATCAAAGGTTCCAAGAATCGGTATTGTGAGAGGGGAAGGGAAGAAGATCAGAGGAAGAATAAGGTACAACCATGGATATACAATCAAGCTTCTGATCAAAATAAAGAAGTCTCCATGTTCTCCATTCTTTCTATTCTTCTACACCACTTCTCATAGTTTTATGCTTGAATCTCAGAGTTGGGAACAAGGATGAGTTGTTGAGTTTTTTTCTTGTATTCTTATACATACGTTTCTTGTATGATCATGGAATATTTGCAGCCACATACATGGTTGTCAAATTTTTGGTAATGAAGAACATTTTGCATGAATAAACTCAACAAAGAATTGCTTCGGGGTTGATCTTGACTGTATCTTGTAACTTTGAGTTTTAAGTATGAGGTATTTGAGGTTGACCTATCAATTTCTCTTTTATTACTAATTGGATTACTCTATTAAAATTATTTGAGATGATAAAATCATTCTCTCCTAATTCTCATGAAGAAGATATGGATGCGCTTATATATTATTAAGAAGATTGTGTGTGATGTTGATCACAATTTAATTATGATGTTGAAGCCCTCCTTCAATCTTTTCTTATTAAAATACTTTTCTGCACATAAAGATCATATTGGGTTATTGAAGAACAATTTTCATATAAATCCAAGAAACAAATATTTTGGGTTTGCTACCTAGTACTCCCCCTAATCCAAGATATTCAAATATATATCTTTTAGCCAAAGAGGAGAACCACCTCTCTAAAAACCAATGGGGACTAATGTCCTCATGAAGTTGCCATTTCAGTCCTGACGGATTCAAGCATCAACATTTTTGGTGACCATACTGGGGAATGATTTATTTTCAAGATATTTGAGGAACCAAAAATCAGCATGGCTCAAAGTTTCGAGAAGAAGATTCAAGAAAATTGTTTCTTATTTTAAGCATGGCTCACATTTTTTGTAATTTCAAAAAGAAACGAGAAGCACCAAATATTCGGGAGAATGGAATCCCTGGAAAATCCATTGAAAATTTTCAAAATTAAGGGTTTAATTCATGTCATAATGATTCTTTATATTCTTCATCAAGCCCATAAATGGATTTTCAAGACTCGGCAAAAGGAAGAAATACTCAAAGAAGGAGGCGATTTCATAATACCCCTTTAAATCAACCAGAAATAGACTTTCAAATGCCCAATATTCCTATTGAAATTTTTCCTACGTTCTTTGGGGATGCTTCAGAAGATGCAAAGAAACACTTGATTAATTTTAAAGGTACATGTTATGATTTCAACCTCACTGAAGACAATGTTACATGTAGATTGATGCAGGAGCATCTCAAGCGAGCCAACGCAGAGTCCAAGGACAGCTGGAAAAGCGCCCAGTACAAATTTTGAGAATGTTTTAGAACCTTAAATGGAACAATTAAATGAAGGCACACTTGCATAATGTAATCAGAGCTTGAGCGATTCGCTCTCGTCCTTACTAGATAGAAGGCAATTATGGTAGTTAATGCAAGTAGGTAAAATTGAATGTTAGATTTGACAGTTTTAGAGTGCAAGGGGGACAACAGGATATAAACACCCTCATTGTGTATTGTAACATTAGAATGAAAAATAGTAGGAAGAGAATAGAGGAGAAGCAGAGAGTTGTGTGGCAGGCTCCATGTAAAGAAGTTCTGAATTAATACAAAAAAGCTGTGATTCAGGCTCATGGTGTTCATATATTCTCTGTGTATGCATTTCTGAATGTTTTACTCTTTCTGTCATGTCATTTATTTTATACTATGTATGAATGATTTCTTGTTGAATGTCTGAAATCTGAGAGAGAGAGAGTAAGGAAAAGGAGTTTCAATTGTTTCTCTATCTAAGCAAGAGTTCCTGCAAGGAGTGTAGTTGAATTGTTCGTAAGGAGTGCATCGAAAAAGTGTTTAGAGGTGTCTTTGAAAGCTCAGGAGAGATAGATTTTTTTCTCATTCACTCAGAAGTGCGGTTAGGCATAGGAGTCGTGCAAGGAGTGCACAGGCCGAGTAAAATCTCAGAGTTGTGAACCTGAATAAAGTATTGAGAGACTGCTGCTGCAGGTGTGCACAAAATCGAAGGATTTCAACACTTGAATGTGGTTGAAGGTTTTTTGCAAGGAGTGCGAGTAGGGATTCTCTGAAGAACTCGAAGTCGTGAGAAAGTTCAGAAGGATTTGAAGCCTTCAAAGTCGTTGAAGGAAGATAGAGAGGCGAAGTCTATGAAAGTTTGAAAGAAGGCGTAGCAACGTCGAACCGTAAGAGGTTCTCAGAGGAAAAGACAGACGATTGGAATTCTCTGTGGAGAATCTGCAAAGTCCCATGAGCCATTATATCTCATGGAGGAGCAGAGAAGTTACAATAAGTGCTTCAAAAATTTCTAAGCTCAGGAGGAGTAGAGTCGTAGATCCAGGTCAGCTAGGGGCCGTTGGATCACTCGTGAAATTGTCTATCAGGATTTCGTGAGTGGAAGGGTCGAAACTTGGTACCAAAGTTCACGAATTCATGAAGTGTGAAGCCGTGATGGATAGATAGGATTGGGTGGGACCCTAGGAGGTCAGAAAGGGGGATAGGTGGCACCCTATCGATGTATAATTCAATCGAGTTGAAGTCTCGAAAAGGCGAGAAGGCTAGTTGTGGGGGCTAGCACCAAGAAACGTGTCAGAGTCTGACATCTCGGTATTTTAGAGAATAGAATATCAGGATTTCAGAGTTCGTGGGAAGAGTTGTATATTATCGCAGCTTGCGAACTCGCGATAGTCGACAAGTCAGAGTTTCGGAATCTCGGGATTCGGGGATTATGGTGAGAAGGCGCTCGACCATAGGATTCGCGATATCGGGAAGTCCGATATCCTAAGTGAAAAGGGAGAATCTCGCGAGGATTTGCTGTGGGTGCAGATTTTCCGAAAGGAAAATAGAAGAATGTTTTAGAGTTCTTCGGCCTAAGTGAAAAGGGAAAGATCCTGTGTAGCGCGGACCTTCCGACCTGCGAGTTGTGGAGGGTGCGACGCCATCATAGATTATTCCTACAAACTCTATGCGAGGATGCTCTTGAATGGTATAGTTCATCAATGCCTAACTACATTACTAGTTGGGATATGTTAGAAGATTCATTTGCATAAAATTTTATCCCAAAGGTGCATTCATATGTTTTTGTTGATGTTTTAAATGTTGTTGCCCACCCACCCTCTCCCACATGCATAGATGATTTTAGGGGCTAAATTTATCAAATGGGATAATTTTCCATGGTTTTTACCAAAAAAAGTTTCGCTAGTTTCCATTTTTTCTAAAACTGATTCGCCCAAATTCCATAGAATAAAATTATTTTACCTTAAAAATCGCCAAAATTTTATAGAAACTATATAAAATCCTTAGAAATTTGAATATTTTTACAAATCTATCGCCAGACATTTTACATTTTGCATATTAAGGACTAGTAATATTAGCCCATATTTCTACATTTTAATATAAATTTCCATCCTTAAAATCATACCTACCCACATGGACACAAAAAGATGAAATGAATGATTCAGAAGAAGAATATCGTGAAACATTGCAAGACTTTTCTGAATCAAATCTTGTTGCTGAGAATGAAGCCAAGAATTACAAAGACTAAGAAAAGGATATCAACATCTCATATACTCCATATGATGAAGAAATTAAAGAGTCTCCACCAAATATGCAAGAAGAATTCAACCAAAATAAAGAATAATTGGTGGAAGAAAGCAATTTTTAGAATAAAGAAGATAGCCATTGCATAGAAGAAGAACATTGCCAAGACATCGCCAATAAAACAATAATCTTGAATGTGGAAAAAGAAGAAAAAGAGAATGTTTTCAAGAAATAAATTTCTCATTTTATTGAAGATAACAACATTCTAGGGCAACCAAGAGTAGATTATATTGAATATTGGTTCGAAAGTATTGTCATCCCGCCAATGCAAACAAGTCTTCTGCACATATTCCTCGATCCCATTGTGGTACATTTTGGGCATGCTCCTGATTTATTGGTAGTAACCCCAATGTTTTTCTTACTACTGGAGCCCATTTCACAAGTCAATTGGATGCTCTAATGACTCCATTGGAAGTCTGCCTACATCTAAGGTGCCCCTTTCTTTCAAGTAAGTTAGGGTAGGCAGATCATGAATGTACACATTTTTGTTCAATGTTGCACAATAAGGCATTCAAACTTGAAGGTAACTCCATGAAATAAGAAGAATTGAAAGAATTGATTTTGAAGATGACTCCACAACCCAATGGAAAAGGTAGATGGTCTTGATATTCTGGTGTTCTCAGCAACCCACAGGGGGTTACTAACCCACAGTTGGAGCCATTTGTTGACCAAAATTTGGTCATCTATATTTTCCCGCTCTTGGATTAATAAAGAAAATGATATCATAAGGTGAAAAATTTTGAGCTATTATAAGTTCCTTGTATATTCCTCGGTCTTAGCTTCTCCATGCATTTTTCGGATCAGAAATTTGATTTCATATGTTCAATATATCCATGTTTAAAGTTTTAAGTGGAAAACAACACCTCTTCCATGTGGAATAAAGCTAATTTCTTAAATACGTATCCAAATTTTTGGGTCCAAGACCCTAGTTTTCTTCAATTTTTGGGCTCAAAACCCTAAACAATATTCATGTGTCATGTTCAACACCTTTAAAAAATTCTATTCTATCATTCGTGGGAACCCACCATACTCACTTACCCACTCCACTCCACTCAATTCCCTTATCCCATACCTAAATTTTATTTGAGTTATGGCGGTCAGTCGAACTCACCATAACTCCCTCACCTCTCCTCCTCAGCCACCTCACGTCCACCTCCGACACACTAATTTCTCCCCCTCACTTCTGATCCCCTCAAAATGCTTCCCCACTATTCCCCCTCACCTTCCTCACTCCCCTTTTTCCCTTTATATCATACTTAGACATTTTTTTAAAAACAATTGGACTCACAGGGATAGACTCACCCACTCCCCCTCATTCCTCACTTCCTCATACATGCCAACCTAATACTCTGACACACTCACCCCCCACCCTCACCCCCACCTTACCTCACCTCACGTCACTCCCCCTCACTTTGCTCCCTACATTTCTCACTCCCCCCTTCCTCCACCTAAGTTTATACCCCCCTAAACTACCTTTTTCCCCTTTCTTACACTCTCCTTCCTCCCACATTCATCCCCTTTTATAAAACATTAAACCATAACCTTTTTATAATATTTAATTCATAACCTTTTTATAATATTCATTTCTTAACCAATAAGATTATTACATTTGGAATCCATTAAGATCATGCCACATGAAGATCATGGATTGGTACCACATGGAATCCAATAAGAGCCTTACATGTGGCAACTAATTAGTGGAGAGCAGGAAATTAATCCAAGGGCCCAGATTTGTCCATGAATTTTGATCAATGGTGGTTTAGTGTTAATTTTCCATAGGTCATAACTTGAGTTCCAGGTGTCGGAATCACACAAACTTTATACCGTTGGAAATTTATTTATATGTAGAAGATGATGGTATAGGTTTCAAAGGATGAATGTTTCTACATTTTCCCCAGAAATTAAAATATCAGTGAGCTTCATTTTTAATGGGGATGTGTGACAACTCAACTTCACGAGCTCATATCTTGAGATCAAGGTGACGGATTTGGAAAAAAATTATTGTTATCACTAAAATTTCGTCTGCACATGGCGACAAGAACTCCACATCATCAAAACAGCAATGAAGTTACTCATGGCACTGAATTAATTTCACAGCACTCCAGAAGGGCAAAAAAGTAACCAAAAATTGAAAGGCACTTTATATCATCTTGATGCGCGTGCACATGCGTGGGACAAAAACGTGTTATGCGCGCATGCGCGCCCGACGCGCGACTGTCCACACAAAAAGCTGCGCATCTGCTAATACAACACATTAATTGCATAGGTCGGCCTCTCGACCGCCTACAGACCGGACCCCAAGATGATTTGACCCTCAAATTGGAGTCGGCTCTGCAAAAATGACGGATTAAATGACCTAAGTGAACCCTAATGCACCCCTATTCACACCTGGAGAAGGTTACAAGACCGCCCTTGAAACTGCTATAAAAGGCTGTGAGGACTCACTGTTTTAACAAGGAATTCAAAGCATCGTTACACTGTCCAGATGGTTCAGAGATTAGTTTGTGACAAGCAACTCATCAGCAGTGTAACCCAGAGTTCTTTCACCACTCAGTTCAGTTCTATTCATTTTGTAAGGAAAGCATTGTGTTGAGGGCCCCGAAGAGCCTTCCGCTGGAGGGAGAAGGAACCCCTGGTTTCCTTTCTTCAGCGTGTGCTCTGGTTTCAATAAAACACCTGCCTGAAACCTTTGATGACACATGTGTCTGATGTTTGATGTTCTTTGTCTATTTTTGTAGTGTTATTTGCTTTCAGTTCATAGTTAGATTATAGTTTGTTTTTGTTTCTGTTAACCCTTTTGCTCCACAACATCATGTTCTTCCTTGCCAAGCCCAACAGGGCATGCAAGCGTTCCTCATTTGTTCACCCGGTGATCGATCGAACGCGAACAATTATATTGTTGAAAAGATAAGATGATGAATATCACATATCAAATGATTTCCATGGCTAAAACGTTTATTATCATTCCTAGAGAATTAAAACACAATCATCCTCTTTTAAAGGGAAATTAATTAAATTTCAAAGATAAAAGTTTAATTAAAACTTTTATTAAAAAAGGAGAGGGGCCCACTTTCAATATACTTATATTAATGATGTGAATTCATTAATGCGGAATTAATGAGGCATTAATTAAAGGGAATATTTAAAGAGGAAACTTGTATAGGAATTTCTAGAACAGAGAAACCCTAACTACTCAAGTAGTTAGAAAATCTCTTCTTAAAAAGAGAAGAGATGCTTCATCAAAGGTTCTAATAATTAGTATTATGATAGGGGAAGGGAAGAGGATCAGAGGAAGAATAAGGTACAACAATGGATACACAATAAAGCTTCTGATCAAAATAAAGAAGTTTCCATCTTCTCCATTCTTTTTATTCTTCTACACCACTTCTCATAGCTTTATGCTTGAATCTCAGAATTGGGCAGAAGGATGAGTTGTTGAGTGTTTTTTATTGTATTCTTATACATAATTTTCTTGTATGATCATGGAGTATTTGCAACCACATACATGGCTGTCAAATTTTTGGTAATGAAGAATATTTCTCATGAATAAACTCCACAAAGAATTGCTTCGGGGTTGATCTTGATTGTATATTGTAACTTTGAGTTTTAAGTATGAGATATTTGAGGCTCACCTATCAATTTCTATTTTATTACTAATTGTAGTACTCTAAGAAGATTGTGTGTGATGTTGATCACAATTTAATTCTAATGTTGAATTCCTCCTTCAATATTTTCTTATTAAAATAATTTTGTTGCACATAAATATTATATTGGGTTATTGAGGAAACATTTTCATATAAATCCAAGCAATCAATTTTTGGGGTTTCCTGCCTAGCACTCCCCCTAATCCAAGATATTCAAAGACATATATTTGATCCAAAGAGGATAACCACCTCTCTAAAAACGAAGGGGGACTAATGTCCTCATGAGGTTGTTGTTTCGGTCATGACAGATTCAAGCGTCAACAATATCATATCCATTGTAAGTGTTGGTGTCTCTTTTTGGTGTTAATGCACAATCATGACTATATCTCATCACAGGGTACTGGCTGCACAAAAATAAAAGCACATAGTTTTTCTAGTTTACAAAGTTTGAGATAGTTGCTCAAGGAATTGGAAGATGATGTAAGAACATGAAATATAGGAAATCCAATTAGTTTTCAGAATTGATGGGTTTTCATTTAATGAAACTATGTTTAAGTAGGGTGAAAATAGAGATTTCAAATTAGTGTTTTTATTTATTTATTTTCAAAATATATTGTATATATTAGTATGTGTATTTATCATAATGAAGATTTCAAAAATGATATCAAGTAATTAGAGCCATATGACGAAGGGAGATATTTGTTGATAAGTATTAGTATGTATTCTAATGAAGATTTCAAACATGAAATCAAGAAATTAGAGAAAAGAAGAAGGAAGATATTTTTTTGATCCGAGGGAGGCAACCTTGAGGCTTAAATGTAGGCTCTTTTGCTTGAACAAAGAAGGCAATAAAATACCAAGTTTTTTCACTAGTTTGGGAATCATCAAAGTAATGAAAACATAAACTCCAAAGTTGGATTTAATACAACATTATTTGAATAGTACAAAGACATTTTTCTATATAATTTCATTTATAAAATAATAATCATGATTACAGAAAGTCCAGGGTTAAGATATTGTTATTTGGATAGATCTCTAATGAATAATTTAGGTTCTTTTCAAGAAGACAAATACATGAAGCAATTGGTGTAGCAGAGGAATGATTTCATTCCACCACAACGAAGAGGCTTCCAACAATGGTGGTCAATTTGGATCCATCTAAAGCCTATGATCGGGCTTATTGGTTATATTTGAGGTTGATATTGCTCCATCTAGGTTTATGTGTTCATATTTTCAATTGGGTTATGAGTTAAGTAACCTTTGATTCATTTGCAATACTTATCGGGAAAATTGGTTATATTTGAGGTTGACATTGCTCCATTTAGGTTTATGTGTTTGTATTTTCAATTGGGTTATGATTTGAGTAACCTTTGATCATTTGCAATGCTTATCAATGGATCAATGTCAATATTTTCTAGCTTTGGAAGAGGGTTAAGGTAGCAGTGCCCTTTATCCCTTATATTGCTTCTAATTGTTGAGAGTTTTAGAAGGTGATTGATTGAGGCCAAGACGACTAGTCTTTTTAAAGGTAATAATATAGAGATAAAAAAAAAAATTGTGTCATATCTATTTTGTAGATCATATTTTACATAACATGATGGATCAAGAAGGGATGTGTTAAAACTTAAGGAGATTCTACCTGGATGTGCATTTCATTATTACAAGGATGAAGGTCAATCTAGAAAAATCCACTAGATTTATTTTATAAGGGTGAGTGATGTGGATGTTAGGATCTATTCTCAAAGGTTTCCATTCCAAGGAATTGCACTGAAGGATAGACTTAAGTATCTATAATTTTTCTCAAATCCAAATGATTATGAGATAAAATATTGGGATTGGGTTTAATTTCTAAAGTAGAAAGGATATTATATGTAATGTGCAATAGATGGTTGTTTAGTGGGGAAGGTGTATTTTGGTGAAATCAGTGTTAAAAGTTATTATTTTGTATTGAATGTCTTTCACTTTTATTTGCAAGGGTGTCTTAGAAAGGCTAAGGAAAACAAATATAAGATTCTTGTACTCTAGGGATATGGTAAAATGGGTGATTCTCGTTGTAAAATGATAAAAAACCATTTTCCCAAAAGAGTTGGGTAGGTGGGGTTTTAAAAATATTAATATAGATGGGAAATATTTGGGTGAACATTATGTTTGGAAGCTAATCTCTTATCATATTCTTTGGTGTCAGGTTGTTGCAAAAAACTATGTTGAGCCTGGTTCAGTGAAAAATTGGATTAGAATTCCTTCAAATAATTCTCATAATGTTTCAATTATCTAGATGGATACAATTATAACATTCTATTTGATTGGGAGATGGATTGTATGGAAGGTTGAGAAGGGGACAAGATTTTGGGATAGGAGAATATGCTTGGGTTCACCATGGATAAGTTTACAAGTTTCTTATGAATTTAATTAATGTTCTTCATGAAAAAACAATGTTCTTTCTAAGTCAAATGCCTTATCTAAAATTCACCACTATCTAGAAGAACAAGTGGAAGTTATTTTATATAATTAGTATTAGAGGTGGAAATGAGAGGGTTTGAAAACCCTATATTTATAGATTAAGGTCAAGTCATGTAAGAATAAAGGGCATGCATGATTTTTGGTCTGGTCAAACATCATGTACATGGATAGGGCTGAATTCGGGCCCTATCCATGTACATGGACATGTCACAAGAAAATGAAATATTTAATGATAGGCTTGTTCATGTACATGGACATGGCCGAATTAGTTATTAGAATAAGACTTTAAACATAGGGTTTTTTAAACATTTAGAGAATACAACTTTATATTCGAATCTAATTGGTTATCAGAATAACAAAGTCTTGAAAATCTTAAGGATTATTGCATATGTTTAAGTTTTCATTGAACTATTATTTCTAGACCGTTTAACTCTACCATCCATACATAAATTAAGAGAAGTATTCGAGTGGATCTCTCAACATAATTTATCTGGTTAACAATCATAAAGTATATTTATTTTCTTTAGTGAAATATATGATATCTCATCTTCTAATTCTAGATTCATAATGAAATAAACAAGGAAAATAGGTGACTTAATAGAAGATCATAGAAATATGAAGTTATATGTTCTACCTAAGCATTTGAGACTATCCATGTACATGGAGAGGCCCAAATTTGAGCATGTCCATGTACATGGACAAGGTCGCGAATCCATTTTTTTTAAACAAAACTACATAAGATACGATGTTTTTAAATTGAATTACATAAGACAATTTTAGAATAAGACTTTAAACATAGGGTGTTTTAAACATTTAGAGAATAATACTTTATAATTTCGAATATAATTAGTTATTAGAATAACAAAGTCTTGAAAATCTCAAGAATTATTGCATATGTTTAAGTTTTCATTGAACTATTATTTCTAGACCATTTAACTCTACTTCATCTTATATCTTGTTTCCTAAGTTTAAGTTCAAACCACATAAAGTATGTGAAAATTTATCCTAACTTTGCCTCGATATGAGGCCAAATAAGATGTCAAACTCAAAACTTAGGATAAAATATGAAATCCAAGTCCAAAAATTTAAGAATTTGGAAAAACTTTAAGTTAAATTAATTTGTTAATGTGCAATATTAATAGATCAATAGAGAACCGATTACTATAGTC
Organism: Picea engelmannii; assembly: GCA_009831015.1. Taxonomy (NCBI): domain Eukaryota; kingdom Viridiplantae; phylum Streptophyta; class Pinopsida; order Pinales; family Pinaceae; genus Picea; species Picea engelmannii. The sequence continues at coordinate 319,916 of ML776753.1, read as the reverse complement.
CCTACCATCCTGAAGGGCAGGGACTAATAAGCTTTGTGTTTCCTTGAAACCAACTCAAAATAAAAATCTACCATCACCACCAACTCTATGATTTTATTTGTTATTAATTGGGCAACAAATATCTATGATTTTATTTGTTATTAATTGGGCAACAAATATGCATAATTACAGGGTAATGCTCATGTCATCCAATTGAAAGTGAAAGTAAGTAGTGTTGAAATTTTACATTTAATTTTAATGTTTTTACTCTTTTACTTTTGGTTGTAAAAAGAAAATTATAACATTGACTTGAGTAAGATTGTGTGGTTATAAAACTATCTACCTGATCCAGATAATTTTCGGCATGAAACGAGAGCGGAGATATAATAAAGAAATGCACAGAGATATCACATATATCCAGTAATATAACAAAAATATATCAGATATGAAACCATAAACATAGAGATACAGTAATACACAATTTCTATTAATGAAAGAAATGTACAGAGACTGTAAAAATACAAAGTGAAAGACTCGCTAGAATGGTGGCAGCTTATCTCTGAGAAGAGATGTGACGGCTACTCGCATTTGCAAGAAGATGATTACAATGAGGCTCTAAAGGCCTTTTTACAATAAACAGGAATGTCAAAATTCCTAGACATCCAAAAACCTAACCCTATGAGATGAAGTGCCAAAAGTCATGTGGGCCCCGTTTGGGTAAGTTAGTACATCAACTTTTCATTTTGGGGGCTCAATTATTCTTTCAACTATCATTGAGAACCTCAATCTCAAAAAACCTTCATTTAGGCCCTCAAAATGGCCCCGGAAGCTAAAACCTGCTAAAAATAGTAAATTGTCAAAATTGCCAGAAAACTGTTATGAGACAGTCGGAAAAGGTGAGTGGCCACTGATATCCACCTGGATCAATACCCCTCATTTACTCCTAATAAATATATCCCATAAAAAAACTTATATATATAATTTTTTATTTTTAATATTTTTTCTTCTCTCATATATATATATATATAATTTTTTATTTTTAATATTTTTTCTTCTCTCATAAACTAGACTTTTATTTAATATATATTATATAAGGAGGAAAAAGCATTAATATTATTTTTAGAAATTTGATCTTTTAAAAGTTGAATATCAAATTAATTTATTAGAAAAAATTTCTATGAATAGGAAGAAGGAGAAGTTGAAAATTAAAATATTGAAGACATAGGGACTAGGTTTAAAATAATTTTTTTAATTTTGAGAGTGTTTTCTATTGCTCAATTGAAATGACCAAACTGGCACATGCAAAAAAATATAGGGAGAAAAGTATGATTTACGTGTTGGTAACTTAATATTTCTATAATATAGTGCTATGTGAACAAGATATGTCTCTTAATATAGAGGTTATAATGTAAAATAAAAAATGTTAAGAGTTTTATATGAATATGATTGAAAATTAAAATATTCAATGTAAACAAATAATTCCTATTAACAATTATGGTCATATCTATATAAATAATGAGATAAATAAGTCTGTCCATGTACATGGATAGGGACGAATCATATTAATGGCATGTGGCCCCTTTCACATACAACATATGTGAAGAAAGGATGCTATTATATCAATATATTATTTCACAAAAATTACTCGAATAATACACCAATGTTTTTTTTTAAATCTATTGTATATGATGTAAAAAATGACAAAATAATTTTCATATTAAATACTCATGGAATAACAAGGCATGTGAATTTGGATGTCTAATTCTTTTATTTTATTTATTAAAATAAGTTGTAACCCAAGATTCCTAAGACAAATATGGAAGTCATCCAAAAAGACATTAAGACATTTAAACATAATTTCATGGAACCATATATTAGAGACTCTGGAATTAATCATAATGTTCAAGTACATACTAATGTTGTGAAGCATAATAATTGGATATGTGTGAGGGATTCCTAGATGAATTTGACTAGAGAAGGGATTACTTAACCTCAATCAAATGGAAAATTGTAAATTGGCATGCAAACATGTAAAATACCATCAATGGGAAGTAATAATGGTGTCATGACATGTAGCCGAATTCGGGCATGTCCATGTACATGGACATGCCCGTGCCACGAATACAATTTTTTTAAACAAAATTACATATGAATGATTTTTTTTTAATGGACAATTTTAGAAGAACCTACCTAGAAATTTTGACCGATGAAGCCTCAAATTTGAGCCCTTGACGCATCAAGCAATTTTCCAATTCCACCAACGAACCTCCTGCAACAGTGTTTGTGCACAAGGAAAATCACAGTTGTGAGCAATCACCATAAAACAAGAAAAAACATGAGAATAAACCAAGACAACACACAAGAAACCATATACTTACCTGCAAAATGAGTAGCTCGATGCCAAGACTCACACCCCAAGCCGCCAAGATACACACCCCACTTAGAAAAACCTACCAAAAACTAGCAGCAGACTTGGCATGTTACCTGTTATCGGTCAATAGTTTTGGAAATTGTTACCTGTTCGAGAGGCAAGAAATATATAACAAAACATTCGACCAAAAAAGGATTTCAGCCGAAAAACTCTTTTGGCCAAAAAAATCTTTTGGATGAAATTTTTTTCGGTTGAAAGATGTTTACCGCAGGAAAAAAATCCATCTCGAAAATAATTTACACGACTGTTGAGGGAACCATTAGGATGTTGTTCAATTTAACGTGTAGACGTTTGATTGAAAAATGTTTCAGCCAAAAAAACCTATCTTTCGATCGAAAGAATGAAGAGTTCGACTTGAAAAATTCTGCTAGGAATTTTGGAGACTCGATTTTCACAAAATCGTTACCCACCTTCATGGTTTTATCTTGTAATTAAATGTAACAATATTAAAATTCCCCTCCTAAGTGGGTAATTAACCACAACTCTTAATCGACAAAGGGTTCACTGTAACCACCTTTCTTGACTTGGGATTCTCAAGGCTAACTATTGGGGAGTAAGGATTCCACATCCTTACTATGAAAACTCATGGAATTTGCATCCTTTTCTCGGTGACATAAGTACTATTTTTATTTTCCATTGCTAAAGACTCCACGTATTTTTCAAGATTAGTCGAGACATGATTGTGAATCCACACCCATATGTTGGTGAGTTGGCAAGGCCTCACTCTATAGCATGCACATACACAATCACTTGCATACAAGTAATTAATCCATTAGTGTAATCATGCAGTCCCTTCCATAGGACATTTTTCATAAGTACCCTTATCCCTTTGCAAAGGTTTATTGGTTCACAACATTAGTAGTCATTCCATGATCCAAGAATATATCTATTAGGATGTATATGCTAATCAACTCAACAATTAGGAATATCAAATGCATTATGTTAATCAAGTACATTCCACATGGCATGTATATATAGAGAATGGTCATTAAACTCTTCAATTAATCCTCATATTAACATCACAATCCTTCTCAAGGAAGAGTTAGGCAAGGAGGCGCATTACATCTCATCCTTGTAGTCAGAGGAGATGAGGTGGAAAAACATGGAAAGCTAGAGCACATATGCCTTATTTGTAAGAGGATTCTCCTAGGAAAAAATAAAAATAACTCCTCAAGTGGGAGATATAAATCTCTAGGAAAAATCGTAAAGGTATGCTAGAGATGTCGAAAACAAGGGAATTACAAGAAACAATATAGGTCCAAAAGTGTTGAGAGAGGGAAGGCAACTAATGATTCTTCTTCTACAGAAGAAAAAACCTCCGCAAATTAAGGACGGTATGTGTACTTGGCTTCTTCAAGAACACATATAGATCATGAGGCATGGTTGTTTGACTCAAGTGCATCCTTTCTTATGACTCCTCACAGGGAGAGGTTTTGCGAGTATGAAAGGTATGATGGGGGTGATCTTTTTCTAGGAGATGACTTGACAACCAAAATCTTAAGATGAGGAAAAGTCAAGTTGAAGATGATGGATGGCAGGATTAAAATGCTCCCTATTGTTCTGCACATCCTAGGATTGGCTAGGATTTTGATTTTTGTAATCATGATGGATGATCAAGGTGTAAAAACAATGTTTGAAAAGGAAACTTGCAAGATGGTTCAAGGAGAATTAGTGTTTTTAAGGGGCGTTTGGTTTGGAACTCTGTATAAGTTTTTGGGAACCACTATTAGTGAGGGGTGAAACATTTTCATTGTTCATGAGATTGTACCTAAAGAAGGAAAAACTCCTACGGTATCCGGAGAAAAGACTGTGTTGTGGAATCAAAGACTGGGGCATATCGAAGAGAAGGGCCTTTGAGAACTACATGGTAAAGGTATGGTTGAAGGTATGTTGAATTTCTTTATAGATCTTTATTTCTATTAACATTTCTTGTATGGGAAGAATAATTGGGTAAGATTATCCTCTAGTGCTACAAGGGCAAGGGGGATTGTACAGTTGGTGCACAATGATCTATTTGGACATGTGACGGTTCCATCACTAGGTAAATTTGTGTATTATGTCTCATTTATAGATTACTTCTCAAGTAATACATGGATTTATTTCCTCAGGAAGAAATATGAAGTCATTGACAAATTTAAAGAGTTTAAGGCTCTTGTGGAAAATAAGATAGAGAATAAAATTAAGGTATCGAGGACATATAATGGTGGAAAATTTTGTGGTAATTAATTTGATAAATTATGTAATAAATGTAGTATAGCAAGGCATACGAATACTCCATATACACCTCAACAAAATGAAGTTGTAGAAAGGATGAAAAAGATGTTGATGGAAAGATCAAGGAGCATGCTTAGTGGTGTCGTGTTGGGACTGGATTTCTGGGAAGCGCTAGTGGAAACTGTATGTTACATTGTAAATTGATCACCCTCATCAACATTTGATGACATGACTCCAGACGAGGTATGGACTGGTAAGAAACCCTTTCTAACACATCTCAAGGTTTTTTTTTGTGATCCTTATGTACACATTTCATAGGGAAACAAGAGTAAGATGGATAAAAAGGTTGAAAAGTGTATCTTTATTGGATATAAAGATGGGTTGAAAGGTTATAATCATTGGAACCCAGAAACTAAGAAGATAGTGTATAGTCAATATGTGGTATTTAGAGAAATCAAAGATGTTGTCAAACAGGAAGTCCTACCAAGGGAGGAATAACCAGAGAAAATAGATTTTGAATTGAAGGATAATGAATCAAACTCTACAAAATAACATGAATAATAAGAAGAAGAGCATCATACTCTAGTATTGAGGAGATTGGTTCAAGAATGAACTAAACTAGAAAGGTATACTCCATCTAACTTTCATTCAAATTTTGCTTTGTTTATTATTGATGATGATCCTAGAACTGTTAGAGAGGTAGCGAATTTAGAGGATGGAAAAATATTGAAAAAGGCCATGGTTAAAGAAATGATAGCCTTGGGAAATAATGAGGCTTGGGATCTAGTGGAGTTTCCAACCAAAAGAATCCCATTGGCATCAAATGGGTGTTTAAGAAGAATTTTAATGCATAAGGAAAAGTGGAGAAATACAAAGCTCAGTTAGTAGAAAAAGTTTATTCCTAGGTAGAGGGAATTAACTTTGGTAAAAAATAATTCTTCTCTTTCCAAGTTAAATTCTTTTTATTTTGAAGTAGAACAGATGGATGTGAAGAAAAAATTCCTACATGGGGATCTAGAAGAAGAAATATACATGATGGCCAGAAGGTTTTGCAGTGAAGGGAAATAAAGAGTTGGTATCTAGGATGAAAAAGTCCCTGTATGGGTTAAAAAAATCACCAACGATGTGGTATAAAAAATTTGATACCTATATATTGATTCTTGGCTTCAAAAAGAGCAAAGCCAATTACTGTTTATATTTCAAACTAGTAGGCAGTCATCTTATTTATTTGGTCTTGTATGTGGATGATATGTTGCTGATAGGAAACAATAAGGAAATTATCTAGGATGTGAAAACTCAGTTGTCCTCTAAATTTGACACAAACTATATTGGTGTTACAAATTTTATTTTGGGCATGTAAATTAAAAGAAATCGAGCAAACATGAAACTCTAGTTGATCTAGAGAAAATATGTTGAGTCAATGTTACAGATATTTAATATGCAGGAATTTAAACCTATCAAGGTCCTCATCCATGTAGGTGTAAAGTTATCCACATATCAGTGTTTGAAGACACATGAAGAGGAAAAGGACATGTCTTATGTTATGTATGCTAGTGCGTTTGGTAGTTTGATGTATGCAATGGTCTATACTAGACTAGACATTGCACACGCAGTGCGAGTTTTGAGCAGGTATATGTGAAAACTAGGGAAACAACATTGGGAAACAACAAAGCTGGTTTTCAGGTATTTGCATGGCACTACTACTTATGGATTGTGATACCAAGGAAGACTAGGATTGGAAAGAGTGTTGGACATGCATGGCTTTGGTGATGTAGACTAGGTTGGAGATCTGGATTGCAGAAGATCTACAAGTGGGCATGTGTTTAACCTATTTGGAGGAGAAATCAGTTGGATAAGAAAAATATAGTCTGTAGTGGCACTCTCATCTACAAAATCTGAATACATGGTAGTCACTCATGCAAGAAAAGAATAAGTATGGTTACAATGATTGTGTTCATGTATTGGGTTGGTACAACAATCTATAAGGATAGATTGTGAAATTTAGAGTGCAATCTTCATGGAAAGGAACCCAACTTATCATTCTAACACAAAGCATATCGATGTTCAATATCATTTTTTCAAAGACATGGTTGAAGAGAAGAAGGTGGTGTTGGTGAAGGTGGACACTTTGGAGAATGTTGCAAATTCATTAACAAAGTTTGTGAGCACTAAGACTTTCTCCTGGTGTAGAGAATCATTGAGCATTTTTGCTCTGAATTGTTGATCATGAAAGCATGTGACCCCTATATGTAAAGAAAACAACAAGTGGAAGAATGTTGGGTATGTGTTATATTCTTTGGATGAATGTAGGTCCCCCTATTACGAGTTTTGGGGGTGGAGCCACTGAAAAAAAGAATTGGGGGTTTATTCACTCAATTTTTGAGCGGATGTTTTCCCTTGGCGAAGGTGGTTTTTCTCCTTTGGAAGTTTAGTGATGCATGGTATTTCAACCCATGGTTTCCTAATTATGGTTAAGGAATTAATGTTGTAATCTAATTTGATTCAATGGATTAGGGGTTTTCTGGATGTGAAAAGATCCTCTATATTGTATTGTAAACAATGAAGTTCCATGATGAATAAGAATTAGAGGCGAGGCTCTAAATAGGTTGTTGGTTTTCCCAGTTTGGGTTTCCAGGGTAAATCTTTTTGTATATGTGTGATTGCAATTGTGTTCTTTTTAGTTTTTTAAGAATTTATATGTGCATTGCATTACTATAAAAAGTTGAAAACTTGAATATCCATGGTTCTTCATTGATTTGATCACCCATGGCCTTGAGGAAATCAAGAAAGAGAAGTTTAAGAAGAGGATTGATGGGGCCATAGGAAGGCTTATGAACTTGGTAGATATGATGTTGGGTGTATCTAATTCACATTCAAGAAAGACTTGGGATGGATCCCATAAAACTACTAGACCCCCAAGAGAAGCCTATAATTGTTCTGGCTATGCTTTTATAGCCTTTCCATTATTTTTGTACAATAAAAGTCAATGAAATGATATCACATTTGGTTTCCTATAGTAAGAATATAGTGGGTTGGTACTTACCTATTTTGTTCTTCAATATGTGATTACTGCTAGCTACATTCAGGCCTTGCATGTTCCATGAGATGACCTTCATTTTAATTCCTTTGTTGGGAGGAGAAGTATTTCTCCCACAATCCTTTTGTCTATTCTAAGTCCACTAAGAGTGCACTTTCTTCTTCTAGTTTTTTCTTTGAGGATTTCCTACCTCTTTTATTTTCCTTTGTGGCTAGTTTTTTGAGAGCACTAGTTCTTATGCCTAGGATGAAAGCATATATTTGGTTTGGGTTTGACATTCCTAACTTTTCTTTACCTTTCTCAAGTTTCTTCTAAAGTTGGATTTGTTGATCCTCTACAATGTTGATTGGGTGTGTTTCCCCATGAGTTGTGATGAGAGTTGGTAGATCAATTTTGAATGACTCCAACACCATGTCTTACAGTACATTATGTTCCTTATATTCTTCCAATATTATCTCCTCCATTCCCATGTATATATATGTTGTTGGCTTTGGATTTTTCTTTTGACAGGTGCTTAGAGTATTCGTTTTCCCGTGTTTGCCTTCTCCTATTATTGGGTGATCTTCTTGAAGTTGTCCTTCATTGGCTTGAATTTCTTCCTCAGTTGTATTTTTGTTTTCTCCTAAGGTTTAAATGATTTTGAAGATATTGAAATTCTTGTCCTATGTACTTGTGGCTTTCTTGGTTGATTTTCCTCCTTGCTTGATTTTACTCGATATCTTGATGAAGCCATCCTAGCTAGTGATTTACTCAAATTTATTCTTTACCATGTCTATGTTACATGGGAAATCACTAAATAAGTGCCCATGCTCATGAAATTTATGACATATGAATAGAATGTGCTCATAATCTAGGGTTTGGATCCATTTATTATCCTATAAATTGATGTTAATGGATTTTGGGAGGGATCCTGATACATTTACATAGACACAAATCGTTGCATATGAGGTGTATCATCTACTTCATTTTACCTCTGAGGTTTTGAAAAAGGTACCAAGCGTATTTCCTATACCCATGGGGGTTTCTTCTTCCAAAAACTCCTTGAGCATCGAGTACATCCTAATCCACATAAGTGCTTCAATGAAATATTGGTTTTGGGGGGTGAATATTTCCATCCAAAATATCATATACAATCTTGCAGAGTTGAAGAAGTAAGTGCTTTCTTCGAATACACTATCTTGATCTTCAATGCTTGTGAAAATCATATTGAAAAAACCCTTGGAGCCCATTTTTAAATCCACTTAGCCCTTGGGTTTCCACCTATTTTTGACCCTCCATGTTAGGGCCTTCTGTGAAGGCCATATTCCCATAAACCTACTTATGATTTCATGGTCCTTCATGCATTGAATGTATTTACCAATTTATTTGAGGTGACCTCGTTCCTTAGGTTGATATTTGTTTTGGATAGGCATCTGTTTTTTAGCTTTCTATCCTTCTCTCGAGAGCATGTTTCTCTCTCTTTTCCCATTGATTCATTCTATGTCTCCTTTCTTGGCCCACCCATTTTGTTTGTTCCCTATTTGGTATGCGAATTGCCCTGCATTGCATCCTTAAATGGTAGGGTGTGTAATGAACCCCGTTGTTACAACAACAAGCCTCACATAACAAGTAATTTTTTTTTTGTGTGTAGTAAGGTAATAATGAAATTACACTCACATCGCAACACGATGACGAACACAACGCATGCAACTCATGCAACAAAAACATAACGACCTAACATACTAGTACATCAAGCACATGGAAGGAACGTACGACATACACACATACAAAGAATAAGAACGACTACCTCCCTGTCCTACCCTGTAATGGTTAGGACCTCCAGGACACATAAGCAACACTCAAGCCCAGGTTCCCATTGATTTTGACCATTGAAGGTCTCAAGGCTAGAGACTATTCTAAGGAATAAGGAGGTGTCTACATCCCTCCCGACATAAGAATACCAAGCCTACTAAGCTAAGGCAATCATCATAACAACCCAACACAACCAAAATTAATTACACAAGTAACTAGAACCCTTGTCGTGAGAAAAAACCAATCACATTAAACATTTACAAAACCAAGTAAAAAAATCAATTATAATGAACAATAACACCCTCAACGGGAAGTGCATGATCCAAGCCAGGCATCATATGTGCTTATCGATCTATGCACACAATGATCCTAATTCAAGGAATCATGTCACCACATCGTGACAAGTGTGCAAGGAAGCCAAGAACAACGTAAAATGGGACTATAACCCTCAATCAGACACCATTCCCGTGTTTCTTGAAACCAACTAGAACTGTCACACATTAAACAAAAACTATAATTAAAGAACTCTATTCAATAAATCCAAGCAAGGTGCAAAGAAATCTTCACACAACAGGGTTAAAATTTGCATCTATCTAGAAGAGTCTTAAAGGAAATTTAGTGTCCTAGTACTATTCAAGCTCAAGAATCCAACCTCAGCTACTATGGAAACTTAAGGAAGGGATTCCCTACCTTCCTTTAGAATAAGACAACCCTTCAAACCTCACAGATAAAACGACTTATGATTAGTAAATGCAATTTGTCCGAGGAGGGTTCCATTGACTACACTAAATAATATTAGAAGTCATTATTAGTTCCCTATGGTAATGGAAAACCAACTATTAAATGTAATAAACGCAGTGGTCATCATTAAACATTAATTTGATGCAAGCAACATGTTAAACTATAAAAGGCTTAAACGCCATGACCATAATGGAATTATTTTAACAGTTGTAAAAAGAGACGTTTGAGCTATTAAGGACATAAATTCCATAATCATCGTTCCAACTCTACAAATGTTATAGATCCAAATTATTCAATTCGTTCCACACACAATCACTATTTCATTGCATCTCTACCCAATTGCTTGATCATAGATTAACTTATTCAAACCATGCAAAAAAAATTAAACGATTAAAATGGATACATGTTATATTCATAAATTAAATTATGATAAAACTGTGTAATCTCAATTGAACTGAACCATAAAAGTTGATGCAAAACTATTAACTATTATCGGTCACTAAAAATTGAACCGTTATAAAACTCTTATAAGCACAAATCAATGGGGTTATCTAGAGTTGATACCCAACTATTAGAACTATTATATGGTTGGTGATAATCTTGTGATGTGACTGTTAGAATCACCAATAAAATGGAACCATTACTCTGAAGAAAATATTATTAAGTGAAAGAGATTGCTAATCGAATTACTGTTAGAAATGAATATAATTACAAGAGAATGATGGTTGTTTTATTCTTAGCCATAATTGCAACATCTAAGAAGGGAAATATGGTTAGGTTAAAAGAGATTTTTTCCATTACAAAACCATCATACCATCCAGGAAAAAGATACCCTGACCCAAGGAGATAGCACGCTACAGTGAAAACCAGTGTGGGTAAGGGCGAGTGTCTGGGGACCTGAGCAAGAACCTAAGACCAACAAAAAAATGACTACACTAACGGTATCAATGAAACTGACAGAATCACTCCACCTGTTAGCTTGAACTTTGGAAAGGATTTCATTCATCTGAAAGGAAGGAAATAAAATCGATGCAAGAAATTTGGGTACATTAAAGGAAACTCCCCACTCAGATCAGAGGTTGTAAGAATATTATTTAAGAGTGAGTTGTTTGGGTAACCAGCACTAGAGCGATGTGTAATGGACAATGTGTTTGCAACACTCTACACATGAGTTATTCCAAAATCACTTCGGGCATGTCCCTTTTGCTTACATCATTTAATATGATAAAAGAGAAACTTGATATTAATATAATAATATAACCGGAAGTAATTAATGTTAAGAATTCCCAACACATCCAATAGTTATCAGAAATTTTACACCATTTCTGGAAATGGTCGTGAATAATTTACCCCATTCAGCAAGTTCTTATCTACTAAGGTTAACTCCTCTTTCAGATCATGATAGAGAGAGATTCTTCAAAAGTACCAAGTCTGAGATCACGAGTCTGGTGTCAATACATCGATGGGTCTCATTCTGAAAGAAACTACCGATGTCAGCCATCTACCAAGAGCACCTAAATCTCGATTTACAAGTTCGCTTGGTACAATGGAAATTTTCCAAGCGAAAACAAAACCTCAGCTGGTAACAGGAAAAAAGGGGGAATCCCAAGAATATCTATCTCTTCTCAAGTGGTCGCATGAGATACATGACGAGTTTAAGCACCATTATGAAGAAGGTTTATGGCCATAGGAAAGGTTGAGGGTAAAGGAACACTCTCAAGGTTGAATAACAAAATTGATGCGCTACATAAATAAATAATAATATAAGTAATAGGTATATTGTGTTGGTCAGTGATTGATTTAAACAAAAATTTACCTATAATAAAATTATATTTGTTGGACAGTTCTTAGGGCGCTACAACTCATAAATAAATTACATGTAAATAAATCCAACATGGACCCCCTTTCTTTTGCTGGGCTACATAAAGTAATTAGATTACAAGTGAATAAAAGCGATGTGGGCATTCTTTTGCTACGCTACAGAGAAAATAGAATACAGATAAATAAATCCAAATGGACCCTTTCCTTTGCTGCGGTTCAGGAAGTAATTGAAATGCATGTGAATAAAATCAATATAGGAATTTCTTTTTCTACGCTACAAGAAGTAATTATATTACATGTGAATAAAATCAATGTGGGCATTCTTTTGTTGCGCTACAGAGAAAATAGAATATAGATAATTAAAAATTTCAATAACTCTATTGCGCAGAAACAAAAATTTAGTTACCCTTTTACAATTTCACATGAGCGCACTATCACCCAAACAAATACTCATATGCATAAACTAAACAAGCCTTTTTATTTTAACACCATCTATGCATGCGATACTTCGACATTAGAGAAATGTTTAAACAAGAAATTTAGCTACTAATCAATACAATTATACACATGCGTACCATAGCCAAATAAGTGAATGTCCCGCACTCCATCCAACTCCTACTTGCTGACCGATGAGACCTCACCAATACCTCCCAGCCAACGCTAGGGGTACTCTTCTTCCCCTTGAGCCACCCGAGTTGCAAAGGGACCATGCACACAATAACAAATAATGCTAGCTTCCCAACTCACCTCCCAAGGTCGAGATACCACTCATTGTCCGAGATGGGTATCCCCAACTCCCACAAGAGAAAATTTAGTCAAGATAAAATTTCGGCAGCATAACGCTACGCAAGCCAAATGTGATCCATAATCCTCCTCTGCCATCCTTTTTATAAACTTTTCAAGTGATTAGTTTCCAAAACCCTCATTAGATTCCTTTTTCATTTAATTAATTAAGAAAAACCTCCCCCATACACATGTTGCCTGATCCCCTAGTTGCACCAGAAAATAAATTTTATTTATTAATTAAATTTACCTATTTTACTGACCCACCTAAAGGCGTTCCTAAAAACTCTCCTCGGTGTCCCAATATTCCCTTACAATTCTTAAATGACTTATGCCTTACTTAAATCCTAGTTGAGTTCATAAATAGAAAGTTCCAAAGGCTATATTCCTTGATAAGTTATACATTCCCCTTTTTCTTTAACCTTCCCCTTTTCTTTAAGTTTCCCTTTTTCTTTAGGTTTCCTCGTTTTCTTTAAGTTTCCCTTTTTCTTTGATTTTCCCCTTTTTATAACTAAGTTCAGAATTAGAAGGTTTAGACAAAAACAACCAATTACCCCTTTTATTAATTAAACCTTTATTAAAATTTCCACTTTAATTATTAATGCTTTAATTTTCTTTACCCCCTTCTTGTTTACATGTCTAATTAGTTTTTTTTTTGTTTTAAGGTTCTACTAAGACCTAGGTTTTCAATTCACTATGCTTGGTGACAATTCTTAAGGGAATGTTTTTTTATTAAACTTTACTTATCACATCATTCATTTTAAGGCCGACCAGGTCCTAAAGAGGCATAGTTTTCTAGGCACTAGGTTTATTAACTTAGCATAGATAAAATCACGACGTGCCCTTCAGGACACACTACATGCTCGAAGGGTGCCACTCACCTCCTTTAATTTTATTTGCAAGGCGTGCCCTTCAAGATGCACTACGTGCTCCAAGGGTGCCACTTGCCTCTTGAATGAGTTTGGTAGACGCCAAACCCCTAGAGTCAATACTCTGTCAAATGATGTTGTGGGAGACTAAGGGCCTCTAAGGAATAAGGACACTGCCTTATTGCGTGCCCCTTAGAATCATCGTGAGCAACTGTCATAGTCTACCCTCACGACATCGTGGGTCTTCTCGAACTAGGTAATCGTTAACCTATAGTTCAAGCCATGACGGGACTGCTAGTAGGTTGTGGTAGGGTTGCTTCCACACCTCTCCCTTAATGTCTTTGGTTGTCGTGTGTGACCCCTTTACTTCAAATGTGAGTCTATTCGACAAGCTATCGTCAACCTACATCCATCAATGAAATATGTCAGCGATAACAATCAACATCATAATATCTAATCATATGTACATATGTCACATAAACAACATTCAAACCATAACATTCCACTCCCTAACTTGATCTGGACTCTAAGGAGTTTCATCGATGCCTCGACATCCTCAATGTCCAGAGTCCTGCACACTCAAGAGAACCCAGTCAATAGCACCTGTCGATGTAAAGAAAACAAAATAACATATCATCAAATCCACAATATCTCATAATCATAATCAAAACAACCAATAGTATAATGCCCTGGATCACTTGCACGCAAGTGTCCTCAAAGAATAAGTCCACTCAGTGCACAAAAGAGAGGGATGTTACATACACCCCCCTCTTGTTTTAAACTTAGTCCCAAAGTTTCATAGTATATAAGTGTCGAAATAAAGTGTATCACAATATCATGTGTCTAGCTATCAAACAAAAATGGAAACTATCGATGCATATCATATGCGTCCTCCCATGTCGTCGAGTGCAAACTATAGTTGTCCCACTGGACCTTGAACTTATCTATTGTTTGACGTCGTAGTTGTTGAATATGATTGTCCATGATGTGGATTGGAACCACCATGATCACAACCTCATCTGATATCTGGAAGGAAATCATTTAAATAACATGTGTAGGACCACTAACATAATGTCTCAAAACATATACGTGAAAAACATCGTGCATATGCTTCAAAGAATCAAGCAAGGCTAGTCGATAGGCCACGGACCCCTTCTTTTCCAAAATCTAAAAGGGTCCCATGAACCTAGGAGAGAGTTGGAGAGAGTTTAGCACCCTTTCCAAACTTGATCGAACTCTTATGCAGTTTCACTCATAAGAAGACTCAATCACCAACTTCATAACTATGGTCGACATGATGTGCATTGACATAACTCTTCTGTCGATATTGCGCTTCCTTGATCCTTTGTCTTATTATTTTCATTTGATCTTCCATTTCTTGGATCACTTCTGGTCCCACTAGGACCCTATCCTCAAGCCAATCCCAACTCAAAGGCATCTGACATGGTTGCCTGTAAAGAAACTCGAAAGGCACCATCTTAATGGTGCTTTGATAACTATTTTTATATCCAAATTCTACTAGTGGCAAGAATTATTCCCAATGCTTTTGTTGGTCCATCACGTACATACGCAACATATCCTCCAATATTTGTTTTTTTCATTCGGTCTTCCCATCTGTCTCAGGGTGATATGTGGTACTAAAGTTAATTTGGGTTCCCAAGGCCTCTTGGAAACTAGTCCAAAATCGTCTTGTAAACATCAATCCTCTATTGGATATAATCCTCTTAGGCACGGCATGCAACCTCATTATCTTGCTGATGAAAACTATAGCTATATTAGGTGCCTGATACGTCGTACACACAAGAATAAAATGAGCACACTTCGTCAGAGTGTCAACTACCACAAAAATTGAGTCTTGTCTCCTTGCCATTAGTGGCAATCCAACAATGAAATCCATCAAAATGACCTCCCATTTCGATTTAGGAATAGCGTGTGGTTGTAGTAATCCTGTCAGATGTCTATGTTTAGCCTTCACCTGCTGACATCCTAGACATGTCGCCACGTTGTTGACTATGTCTTCCTTCATTCCTTTCCAGAACAATAAGGGTTTAAGATATGCGCTCATCTTAGTGACTCCTGGGTGAGCCATGTACACTGCTCTATGAGTCTCATTTAGGATAAAAATCCACAACTCGTCATTGGGAAATGTAAATTCAACCTTTATATCACAATAATTCGTCATTATCCACATTAAATCCCTCAAATTTTGGTACCATCATTGTGTTTTGTCCAATAAAATCCTTCACCTTAAAGTTAGAATCTTTTCATGTAGATTCATCTGAAGAGGCATCACCGAAAATATGCATGGTCTCTGACTCAACACATCATGTTGGCCCTCGACCAATTTTTGAGGAAACCTTGGTCGGGTTTGGACCACTTTTGGACTTCCATAGGTTGGTCGAAGAAGGAGCACCTATGCGGAGCTGAGATCGTGGATCTCACCAATTTTGAGGGGTTCTTTTAGGGTTTTTGCAATGGGATTATGGGATGTCAGCCCATGGGGTTCTCCCATGATTAGGCCTTTTTGTAAGGGATTGTAAAAGTATAAATATGTAAGAATGTATTGTAGAAGAGTAGTGGAAAGTGGCTAAGTGAAAGTAGTTTTGGGTTGCTTTGTCCAACAAATGTATATCTGTTAAGGCTCTGTGCTCGATAGAGAAGTTGGCTCTATGCCTTGACCTAGTTTCAGAAGGAGGATATGGTGATCAATGCATAGATCTCTTGTCCTCTACAAAGCTTGGATCTATGGCTTAGTGCATAGAAGAAGATGAATGTAAGAGATTGAAGAATAATAAATAAGATGAAGCAGTTGGTGGACGTAGCCCCACAATGGGGTGAATCAAATATATCTTGTCTCTTTGATTTGCTTTGTGCTATGTTTCTTATGCTATAAATTTTCTCAGTGCTTTGATTGTTACGTGTGATAGATAGATTTGTTGTTTCTTAGTGTTTTACTTATGTTAAGGATGAATGGATGTTAGATATAACTTATGATTTTAAGTTCTATGTGTATATTGTCAATTGTTACTACATCGATCTATCCTTGGGTATGTTCTGCGATGTTAATGAACTAATGCATATCTTCTCCTAAGTGTTATAGAGTACTCTACGAAGTATTATTATCACATATTTGTGTCCCAGCTTGGTTACAGACAACTGCGTCATGTAACCCCCCCTGCTTCTACCTCGGGTGAGACTTCGCTTGCTTCGCAGGTGTTTCTGAAAGGGTCGGTAGTTAGGGTTTTGTTGGTGCGTTGTTAAACCATGGGTCTACCCCTATGACAACAAAAGGTTCTGTTGTCGGGACTTGAAACTGTGATTGCTGGGAACTGAAGTAAAGAAAAGAGAATATATGTGCATAGATTTGTTGTTGTAGTACACAATACTCTACTTGACTTTCGAAGCTTTGTGCAAAGAGAGAAATTTGATTTGAAGAAAAGAGGTATGATCCTAAAAGAGGTAATCTTTTTTCTTTGACAAGAGTAATATAGGTGATTTTTTTTATTTTTTTTTCGAAAGCATGAATTTAAGTATGTTTGATAGATTATGTCTTAGTCTAAAGGCTAGGGAGCAGTTGGAAGAAAGAGTTGATATGAGTAAATTTAATAGAAATGAATAAAGATATGTTATTCCTATGCATATAAAGAATTTTTAGACTAATAAATGGATGCAGGAACCTAGAATTGTTTTTTGCAGATTGCAGGTCCATCACTGTGATCCTAGTGCGCAGTACATAAGAGGTTGGGAAACGTTTAAAAGAAAAAGAGGATTGACTTTGTGTTATAACTGCAGAAGACTGGGACATCTTGCTAAGGAATGCCCTGGTGCAGGTCCTATTTGTATTTGTTTTAATAATGTTGTTCATGAGGTTGAGGATTATCCAAGGATGATTGCTAAAATTGAACGAATGAACGTGAAACAAAAAAACTATGAAGTAAGTCAAGAGACTAAAGGCATGTTAGAAAGTCATAACGAAATAAGGCCAGAAGAAATTCAGACTACATTAATATAGTTGAAATAAATGATGTGATGCAGGAGCATCACTCCAACCCAGCTACGCGCCAGCCAGCTAGCACATCGAGCACGCATTCAATAGGAGAGGAGAGGCGTAGCCCTCTCACTTTCAAATTTCAAATTTGAATTTATTGTATTAAATGATTGTAAGGTCGAAGAGCCAAAACCATGCATGTGCATAGGTTGTGATTAGAAACCATCTTAAATGGTTGTAAAGCTGAGATCTAGATCTTATTCAGACTAGACAACCATTCAATGAGAGTTGGTGAGATGGAGGGAAGAGCTCAAGGAGCCCCTTTTGTAAAAATATCCTTTGTATCTATAGGATCATTTCACGAATTTGGGGTTCGTGAGAGGGTAGACCAAATTCTTGGTCTTGCAAAGTTCCAAGTTGCGAGGATCAAAGGAGGAGATCTAGATTGTTGGATCCAAAAACACAGGAGAATCATTGGATCAAAATCTCCACGTTGTATCGTGTACTCGGGGGTTCGGGGTTGGAGAGGGTTTCTTTTCAACTACAGAAGTCACGAAGTGACGAGTGTCGAGGGATCGTGCGAACATGTGGCACATCTGGTTGGTGGAGACCATGTGGTTGACAAGTGGCATAGTAACAACGCCCAGAGAAAAGACGGAAGAGGGTGATAGGTGGTGGACATGTGTCACCTGGGATGGAGCCAACCATTGTTGACTTATCATGTCTCTGGGATTCGTGAAGGGGGAGCACAAGGACTCAACACCCCAACTCATGAAGTTGCAAGTTGCAAGGGGTGCTATAATTAGGCCCTAGCTAGTGGTCAATGGTAGAGGTGCTAACAAGAAGGAACCATACCCATATAGGCATCTCGGGTATTGGAGGTTTAAAAAAGAGGAGTCGAGGGTCTTCGACTCACGAACTCACGAGTTGCAAGTTGCGAGAAGCGTTTGCGCTAATAACCGGGTTGTGGTCGTGTGGAGACTAAGATTCACACCTGGTACACATGATGCAGGTGGATTTTTCATTAAGGACCTATGGATTGGATTCGTTGAAGGTTTCAGTAGGGAACCAAAGGAGTTGCTTCGACTCATAGAGAAATTAGAATGATCATGTGCGGATCTCGGCACGAGGGCCAAGGGGGGGGGGGTCTACGTCAATTTGGTATCAGAGTAGGATTTGACTTCTGTAGGCGACAGAGGCAGAGAGTGTCGAGATTTTATTATAGACAGAAGAAGAAGATAGAGTGTTGAAGATCTGTGGTGATTGCTGCAAGGTGCGCAGCGGTCAATAGACAGTCAAGAGGACTGTAGGAAAGGCTGGAAGCACTCATGGTTGCAGAGTGGCAGCAACAAGTTTTCCAGGAGGGAAGAAGGGAACAAGAAGATGGCTACTGAAGGCCATGGACGCAGTGGAAAGGAAATCCATCAACAGCAAAGAAAATACGAAATGGATAAAGAACTCGCTAAGGTGAGGGAAAGGATGGAAGAGCTGGCACTGCGGGTGCAACAAAATGCAAAGACACATTGGGTGTATGAATGGCCCATAAAAAGGAAAGCAAAATGGCCAATCAAGAAATTGTTGGACAGAAGATAGAAAAGGCTATTGAGGAGGTGGCTAAGCTATGTAAAAAGCCTCAGGGCCACAGAGGAGATGGTTCATGCCTATGAACCAGAAGTTGGGAGAAATCTCAGTGATGATGAAGAGGAGTGATCGAGCAGAGATCTCATAGACTGCTAAGTGGGCAAAGATGGAATTTCAAATTGTCAGGTGGGCAATAGAAATAGATCAAGTGAAGGTCTCGTATACTGCCAAGAGGGTGGTGCTAACAGTAAATTTTTCCAAGTGGGCAATGGAATGGGATCACTGGATCTCATAGACTGTCAAGTGGGCAACATAAAATTCCCAAATTGCTAGGTGGGCAAGGGAGAGCAGATGAGGCCACATGAGAGTCTCATGAACTCAAGGATGATTTTGGATCAGTGAGAGGAGCTGACAGAGGAGGAAGGTCAGAAAAGTATCCTGATGATTGGGGGAATTCGAGTATTCCTGCCAAATAGTCCAGAGGAGGCTAATACAAGAATTGTGCATGAGGGTATAGTGCAACAAGTATCTGAGAAGGATTCCATGGGGCTAGATGATTTTAAAGTTGACTATGTCTATGACGTAGGTACAAGAAAGGAATGATAGCCATCAGAGACTATCATGATAAAGGAGAAAATATCAGAAGTTGCCCAAGGAAAAGAAGAGGAGCACACAGTTGAGATGCTCACTCCATGGGAAATGGAGTTGGAAATGCTGGAGGATTAGTTGAACCATCCAGAACCAGTAGATGAATGCCATGAGAAGACAGTCACAAAGATTTTGGAAAAAGAGCATTCAGAGAAATTGCTCGAAAATTTCAGCTAGGGAGTTGAACAGATGATGACTGCAGCGTTGAGGTCTGCAACAGAAGGTGAATCAAAATTCCAATCTGAGGAGAAACTGGAGGAAGTTGGAGATGCACCAGTAGGAGAACTGGCAGAAGAAAAGTTGTCAGAAGGGGAAGTTGAGAAGAGACTCAGTGATCAGACTGCAAAAACGAATTTTGCAGCAGAGTGGCAAGCTGAGGCCACAGAGGAAGAAGATGGCATGGGAGATATAGTTGATCTACCCAATGATAAGGATAAAGAAGTGCAGCTGAGGAGACTGCATAAGGAGAGCCAACCATGGGAGTCATCAGACAAGGATATTGAGAATATTAGAAGACTAATGTCGAGGTCAGTACTGGAAGTTGTCAATGAGGAGAAGCTGGACATAAAAGAACTTGCCATAGCAGCAGGGCTTCAGATGCAGCATCAGCAGCGAGGGAGTGGAGAAGATGGACAACTCCAAGGAACTATTTGGGATCTAGGTGGATTTCGACAGCCATGCTAGGAAGCTCATGAGAAGGAGCTCATGAATTTTTCACAGCAGAGGAGTATCATGCAGGAGCATCACTTCAACCCAGCTACGCACTAGCCAGCCAACACATCAAGCGTGCATTCAATAGGAGAAGAGAGGTGCAACCCTCTCACTTTCAAATTTCAAATTTGAATTTATTGTATTAAATGATTGTAAGGCTGAAGATCCAAAACCATGCATGTGCACAGGCTATGATTATAACCCATCTTAAATGGTTGTAAGTCTGAGATCTAGATCTGATTTAGACTAGACAACCATTCAATGTAATTGAATGAAATTTAATGAGAGTTGGTGAGGTGGAGGGAAGAACTCGAGGAGCCCCTTTTGTAAAAATATCCTTTGTATCTATAGGATTAGAGAGATATGGAGAAGAATAGAGAGAATAGGGGATAGTAGAGGAAGTTGTGACTCTGTTGCAGTCCGAGCTCATATTGTAAAGAGGCATTTCATATTAATACAATCATAGCAGTTTTTCCTGCATATTGTTGTTCATGTGTTTGTGAGTTCATGAATGAATTCCTTTATGTGTTTATGATATGTTGTAGATGTGTGTTAGTTTGCATTTGTAGGTTATAGACATAATTCATTGTTTGTTGGGTTCTTTGATTCCAGGTCTGGTTCTTTGTGGCTTCCTGCAAGAGGTTGCATGATAGAACACCGTGGGTTCTGTAAGCCAGTGCATAGAGTGCACTTATGAATTTTGTGGAATTTGGATAGAGTTGTGCCAGGAGGGTGCACCAGAAGAAGCATTAGATCCAGGGAGAAACCTTAGAAGTAAGACTATGCAGAGGAGGGAATAGGGAAAACAGAATCACTGAGGATTCTAGAGAACTCTGCCAGGAGGGCATTGAGTGGATGCACAGGGTGCATAGAGAGAACTCTATTTCAAGTTTGGTGAGAAGAAAGAACGTCTGAAGTTCTATAGAGATCTTCCAGGAGGGCAACGAGCGAGTGCAAGGAAGTGCATAAGAGGAACTGTTATCACTGAAATTTCGTCTGCACATGGCGACAAGAAATCCACATCATCAAAACAGCAATGAAGTCATTCATGGCACTGATTTAAGGTCACAGCATTCCAGAAGGGTCAAAAACTATACAAAGTAACCAAAAATTGAAGGGTGCTTCACAGCAATAGGGTGCGCGCGCGTATGCGCGGGACAAAAACGTGTTGCGCGCGCATGCGCGCGCCCGACGCGTGACTGTCCACATAAAAAGCCACGCATCTGATAATACGACGCATTAATTGCTTAAGCCGGCCTCCCGACTGCCTATGGACCGGCCCCCAAGACGATTTGACCCACAGATCAGGTCCGGCTCTGCGAATTCGGCGAATTAATGGCTTAAGTGAACCCTAAACAGGTCCGTGTTTACACCGGAAGCTGGTTACTTGACCGCCTGGAAAATTCTATAAATAGCCGTGGATACCCACTGTTTCAACAGAGAATTCCATGCAAAGTTATGCTGTCCAGATGCAGAGCTCAGTCTTCGACAAGCCATCCATCAGCGGCCTAACTAAGAGTTCTTTCACTATCCATTTCAGCTCTACTCGTTTTGTAAGGAAAGCACAATCTTGAGGGCTCCGAAGGACCTTCCACTGGAGGGAGAGGGAACCCCTGTCTCTGCCTTCAGTGTGTAATCTGGTTTCGCTAATAGATCAAGCCTTGAAACCATTGACGACTCCCTTTTCTTATGTTTGATATTTCTGTTTGTTTTCGAATTGTTATTTGTTTTTCAGCTGTTAGTTAGATTGTATTCTGTTTTGTTTTTTGTTTTCTGTTAACCCCGTGCTGCTGCAGATGTTCTGCCTTGGTGAACCCAACAAGGCATGCAAAGCGGTCTCCATTTTGCTCACCTGGTGACAGATTGACCGCGAACAGACTGGCGACTCCGCTGGGGAGTTTTGGTATTGAATCCTCCCTCGATTGGGTTTAATTCGCTTTCCTTTCTGTTTTATTAACCTGTAGGGACTCAAACAGGCCTCCGCCGACCTGCGAGACAGTCGATTCACAGGCGAATCGAGAGAAATTTGTCCAGAATTTCTTTTTTCAGTCGCGAGCACAAGCGCGCAGGTTTTACACCACACAGACGCACGCATGCGCTCTGGTTCTTTGTTTTAGTGCGCGCGCAGGCGCAGAAGCGCCTCTGTTCATACTAACAACCGCGCATTTGAACTCAAATTTTCATTGTAAGGATTTAGATGTCGGGAAAACCACTTTTTTCTGCTTAAGATGATAATGTGTAAGCTCTGAATACTGCACCACTTAGCCCCTCAACTTATAAAGGGGATAACTTAGCAAACATAGGCACCTAGGGGTATAAAATTCATTGTCCCTTATTTTTCTTTATTGCCACATGGATGGATTGCTAATCTAAGTTGAAACATCAATCTTAAATCACATCTAAACTCACATTTCGGGACCAGAAGGCGAAAGTAACAATCTGAAGTATGCTCTTCTCGTGGGCCATTGTGCGATCTTGAGAATCAGAAAAGGATTGAGAAATCAATCTCATCTCCCTTAAAAAAATTTCAAACAAACTTTTAGGAGAGGACAAAGGCTCTTCAGAGACCCCTCTTAGTTTCATTTTTCAAACGCATTCTTGTAACGGGCCCATACATGCCCACATGTCAACAAAGCTAGAATAGTGTTTGATTTTTCTGCTTTCTTAGATCAGAAAACTAGGAGAGTTTAAAAGTTTGTAACGGGCCCACACATGCCCACATGTTCAATCTAGGATAGTTTCATGCTTTTTCTAGATTAACTCACACATAGGGAGTTAAAGGATAGTAACAGACCACAATGTCCACATGTTAGTTTCCTAGGTCTTTTAAAATTCCTCAAGGTTGTACCAATGACATCTAGTTGATTTAGGTAAACAAACTCTTGTAAAGGACCAAGCGATGTCCACATGCTGCAAGGTGACATCTAAATAACTAAAATTTGGTACACTTTCACTCACACACAAAAGTCACTTTCGCACTCACATAGCCTCTTCTCGAAACGTGGCGGTTTAAGTAGGTTTCCTCAAAAGGGATTATGAAAACACCCCATCTTTTCTTGACGGGACTATCCACTCCCACTTTTAATCTAACGAGGTTGGTTTTCACCCCCAGCCTCACAAAACAATTCACCTAAAATCTTTCTAACAACTCACTAAGTTGTCCTCCATAGGAGGTGCCAAAAGAAGTTTTTAGTCTAGGTAGGATTTCGGGGATAGGCATCCAAATAACTCCCCGTTATCTGGTTCTCACATCTTTTAAACATAGAAGTTGACAAATAGGGAACTTTCAAATCCTCCAAGTCCAGCGTTCC
>ML776753.1:284631-295521 GCA_009831015.1 Picea engelmannii | reverse complement strand
GCCGAGGTCCGGTTGTTCTGTGCGTCCCCCCTTGAGGCACCCACCTCTTGGACGGGATCCAGCCCGTGACCCATTTCTTAGGCCGAAAATCTAAATGTCGTGCTTGGACCGAGGTACCTAGTGACCAACTGTAGGACATCTACCCAGGTGGCGATTGTGGGCTGCAGTCGCACCTTGATTGGATTTTGTGTGGCTATTGGGAGGTATCACCAGCTCTTTCGAGATATTGCACCCTTTACCCCTCATTATAACCAGTTATTTCATTCTTCACTAGTGTCTCTTCCGGTGACTTCAGACCCCACCGTTGAGAACTATTGGAAGATTCAGTGCTATTTGAGAAGAAGGACGTTACGTCTTCTAGGACACGAGCATTTGCTTTCTTTTTGATTCCCTCACGCGGACAAAAACTTTCTTACCCACATATATGTTTCTTTTCCATTTATGTATGATGCACATCTGATTACAGTTTGATTTGGATATATATATGGTGTAAATCATTACAGCAAAAAGCTCTTGTTTCTATATTTTTCTCTCACCATTCATTGCACACATTTCACACAACTAGCCCGACATCATAGGGGAACCATAGAACCCCCGTCGTTCACGACGTTTACTCAACCTTCCTCCTATCTTAGGGGGAGTATCTAGTCGTACCCACTCATCGGTACTTCCTTCACACACTCCTGTGAGTGCTACTGTCATAGGATCAACTTTGCTTGGTTCTACATTACTTGGGTCAACATCCCAAAGTCATCCATCCACCCACTCTCCTCTTCACGGAAGCGGGGGACCCACTTCCTCTCAAGGAGGGAGCACCAACCCACCTAGTCCCCATCAAGGGTCAGGTTCGCAACAAAACATGGCCGGAGCTAACCCTCCACCCCCACTACAGATGCCATACTTGGCCTCTCTCAATATATCGGATCTCACAAAACTCACAAATGATCCTATATTGCATACCCCCACATGGCCTGCCATGCCAACCAAAATTCCGTTAGACATACCAAAGTTTGAAGGAAAGGCAGGGGATGACCCTGCCAATCATGTTATGACCTTCCATCTATGGTGTTCGTCCAACAACATCATGGAAGACTCTGTCAGACTGCGTCTTTTTCTGCGCACACTCACTGGCCCATCAGCCAAATGGTACGTCGAAGAAAGATCAGGGTCCCACACGACCTTTGAGTCATTAGCCAAGGCCTTCTTGACTTTTTTCCAATTACCCATCCGTCATGACAATGGTCCCACCTTCCCACAGTCTGAAGAGGAAGCCATAAGTAAGGCCCAACAATATGATCTCATCTATGCACAGTCAGGATACTTGTACACAGTACTTCCTGATTTACCCAAACCCACACCATTTGGCCAAGACAAACCTGGGATGTCTCATTCAGCAGACGGAATCATAGGTGCCGCCACACACCATGGTCCACAACCCCAACAACCACAGATGTATGACACACCTCACTACCTGCCGGTTTATGGGGGCACTCCTTACTACCCCCCACCCGCTTATCAACAGCCATACCCTGCTGCTACACCTCCACCCATCAGTGGACCTCCCCCGACACCTCCCATACATCCACCAAATTCCACAAGCAGTGGCACTCCCTCGACATCAGCTTACAATACTAGTGAAAGCACACAGCCTTCCTATGTACCCTATGGATCAGCACCACCACAAAATCCATACTTCCCCTTCCCTGGTCCTCCACAACCCATGGCACCCCCACATCCCAATGCAGGGGTGAATTTTGTTCAACCTTCCGCTGCTCAACAGTACCATAATTTTGAACAAATGAATACTGCCAACCCACCTCATACAACAAATAATAACAGAAGGAAAGGAAAGAATAGGAATAACAACAATCCCGGTCAAGGCGGGAATCATCCCCCACAACACCAACCCCCTGGGGGCAACCAGAACCAAGCGAACCAAAACCCCCAAGGGGGCAACAACAACAACAGACGCCAAGGGAGGAATACTGTCAAAACCATCCACCCTTGTGCCCTTTGTGGCGTGTATGGTCATTACACCCACCATTGCCCCTAGATCGCTGATTTCAAAAGGATGAAAGACTCGTGACATATTCCCCCTACCCCTGCACAACCTGCCCCGAAACAGGCACAACAATAGTATGTGCAACAACCTCCTCCCGCCGTACTACAAAATCCTATTCCACATCAGGGCGTGGTAAACACATAACAGGATGCACAACGTCCCCCACCTCAAGCAGGACAATACCACAACCCTAACAATCCAGCTGAGCGTACCATTCTCCTCACCATTGAGGAAGAAATCCTTCTGCAAACTCAGAATCGTCAGTATCCAGTTGAGTATACTCCTACCCCTCCAGAGACAAACCCTACACCAGCGGCACCCCCGTTAGTCATCCCTCGCCCTACCGCCAAACCACCATTATGCATCCCTCGCATCCCGTTACGCAGGAATGTTCACAACCCACAGGCTAGGGCAGCTCACAATTATAGCTTGGTAGATGACTTAGCGCAATCCCCGGCTGCCATGTCGGTCTTGGAAGTCCTCCAGACTTGTCCTACAAAACGGAAATCACTACTTTCTGCCTTGGGGGCAGTCGACCCCGCCGATACTCGACTTCTCACCTTTGACCTTGATAATTGCAAACCTCGCCTTCCCACCGCAGTTGCTATTCAAGTACCAGTCAAAATACGGAACATCACCGTCCATCGGTGTATCATCGATGAAGGGGCATCTACATGCATCATGTCCAAAATAGTATGGCATAAACTTGGTTCTCCGGAACTAACACCATCCGCCATCACATTACGAGCTTATGACGGATGACCGTCCTCTCCTAAAGGGCTCCTTCAAAATGTCCCCATTGAACTCGGAGGCAAAACCATCCTCATCGATATCGAAGTTATCGACGTCACACTCGATTACAATATCCTGTTCGGACGTAGCTACATGTACGCTATGGAGGCAGTAGCATCTTCTGTCTTCCGAACAATCATGTTTCCTCATAACGGAAAGATTGTAACCCTCGACCAACTCTCATATTATGAGCCCAACCCCTCTGCCAATGTCGATAATATCCTTCCCCTCATCCAAACCAACCAAGAAGTATATCCACTTGTAGAGATGGGTCCTGGAATTTTCAAAGATCCATCCTTGTTAGGGACATATCATGGAGCACCTCCACTCCTTACCCCTAATCAAGTATGCATCGTTACATCTAACAAAACTCCCACGGGGGATACCTATCCTCCTCAGGAGGCTTCAGCTAGTCCTGACGTCTCACCAGTCACAGCATCACTCCCACAAGAGCCTCCTACGAACTCGTCGACCCCCATAGTCCACGAATCCACCCCCCCTCAAGGACCTAGTCCCATTTGGGAGACACTTCCTCAACCCCTCATTCAAATTCCATTCTTTTACCCACCACCCGGTGTAGAATCTTTCTAGGTAGTTGCAACGCTTACACTACCATGGTGTTAGCAATCCCAGTGTGGTANGCTCCCCGTCCTCCACACATCCCACCACCCTGCGCACTATGTGAGAAAGAGGGCCACCAAACCAACAACTGTCCATCCCTACCTAAACTACGGAATTTGATTCCCCCCAATCCCACTCCATCCACACCTGTCACTACTGCAAGTACCAATACCACCAACCCTTCCAATAGTAAAGGGTTGAGGACTAAATTTGCGTGTGCTATATGTTCAGAATATGGCCATTACACTCACCATTGCCCAGCACTGCCACATTTTCGGCAGACGTTAGCAGCCGTACGCCAGAATTTCCAGAACAACCCACGCCCTGCCGCGTCCTCTTCACACATCACTGACATTCGTTATGTCACTACTTCAGTTAATGAACGTATGAGATGCCCTTGCTCTCTCTGCGATTCACTAGCCCATTTCACATACCAATGTCCCATGATCCTTGCCTATAGGCAACGTCAGGAGGCCCGGCGACCCCAACCCATCGAGCCAATAATTGACATTACTTCACCACCCGAAGAGCGTCGTATCATCTCTCGAGAGCCCGAGGCACTCCCAACGCCTCCATGATTCTTAAATGACATCTCTGAGGAGTTACCCCGCAATCCTCCCAACTCTCCTGTTCATACAGAGACCCCCCACCCAACCACTACCGGTACCCCTCAGTACTTCAACATATGGCTCATGTCGAGTGAACCCTCACCTTCTGCTTATACACCCCCCCTCGCTACGCCAGCAGGGGGCAGTCACACTAGCACTGAGATCAATCATCATGATCCCTTATACTCCTGTTGTTTCCAAAACGATGAGGAAATAGTGGAAGAACTATACAGCCCTGACTTTCCTTGGGACGCACTACATCATCGTGCACTCTTCCTCCCACAGGAAGCACTCATGCCTCCTAATCAAAACCCCGTGTACGCAGTCGAAACCAAAGATTTTATCCCATCTGGAACTATTGATTGGTTCAAGAATCCCATCCCCGCCCCAGACGCTTTTGAAGAAGGTAATATGGCCAACATTTCCCCCACCATCAAAATCGACATTTCCATCAAAAATGGTGTTGTCGAAGAAATCATCATCGGAGCTGCTTGCACTGCTCAGGAAATTGCCGCATACAAAGCCCTCTTCCAAGAATACAGGGATATCTTATCTTGGTCATACACAGAGATGCCTGGTCTCGATCCCTCTATTATCGAGCATTGCATCGACACCTAGCCAGACATCACACCTGTTCGACAGAAACAACGACCGCTACACCCATCCAAGGCTACGGCTATTAAAGCCGAAATTGACAAATTACGTACAACCGGGTTTATTTACCCCATCGCCTACACTTCCTGGGTTTCCAACCCTATACCCGTCGACAAGAAACATGGCACTATCCACGTCTGCACCGACTTTCGCGATCTCAATAACGCATGTCCCAAAGACAACTTTCCAACGCCCTTCATCGATCAGGTTATTGATGACTGCGCCGGCCACGAGGCTCTCTCCTTCATGGATGGATTCTCTGGCTATAACCAAATTCAAATCCACCCAGCCGATCAATATAAAACTGCATTCATTACCCCATGGGGTACCTTCGCATATCGTGTCATGCCTTTTGGCCTAAAGAATGCCGGCGCAACTTTCCAGCGGGCGATGACATACATATTCCACAATCTGGCTGAAATCATCCTGGCCTACTTGGACGACCTCACGGCTCAATCCAAGAAGCGTACCCAACACCTCGATGATTTACGAATCATCTTTCAATGGTGTCATCAATACAACATCCACTTGAACCCTCTCAAGTGTGTATTCTGCGTCACCTCAGGGCGCCTCCTTGGTTTTATTGTTTCCCAAAGCGGTATTACCGTGGACCCCCTCAAAGTCAAAGCCATCACCGAGATTCCACCTTCTCGGAGTATACGACAACTTCAGAGCCTACAAGGCAAAGCCAACTTTCTTAGACGCTTTGTTCCTAATTACGCTATACGCGCACATGGTTTCCTTCACTTACTACGTCACGACATCCCTTTTCAATGGGACGACTACGCCCAACAATCGTTTGATGATCTTAAAACAACACTTTCAAACGCACCTTTGATTAGTGCAGCGGATTACAGTCGCGACTACATCCTCTACGTATCAGCATCAGCTGTATCAATAGCCGGTGTCCTGGTCCATCTCAGAGATGACAATCGTGAACACGTCATTTACTACGTCAGTAAGAACCTCTCAGGACCACCCCTGAAGTACAAACATGAAGAGAAACTTTCTCTAGCAGTTGTCCTCGCAGTTCAGAAACTGCGCCATTACATTTTGCTTCGCACCACCAAGGTCATCGCAGATTCCAATCCAATGCAATATTTGCTCAGCCGTCGCCAGGTTAACGGAAAATTCGCTCGATGGATAGTTATCCTTCAGGAGTATGAACTCGAGTTCTCAACACCAAAGAGTAAGAAGGCCCTCGTTCTCGCTGAACTTGTCACGTCCCTTCCTTCTGACACACCCAGTGCCCCCATCAATACTGACTTTCCTGACGAACATCTCTTTTACATCGCTTCTGATAATCCTTGGTATGGCGATCTCCTCGTCTACCTACGAACTCAAAAGTTCGGTAATCACCTATCACGAGATGATCGTCGGCGCATTTTCCATCAGGCCCCCCGCTACCTCCTCATCGGTGACATCCTATATCGGCGAGGCGTCGACACCATTCTTCGTCGCTGCCTGACTATTGACGAGGCTGACAAATTTTTAAACGACTGCCACAACGGCGCATGTGGGGGTCATCTTTCCGGTATCTCCACCGCGCAAAAGATTATCAGGGCCGGTTACTTTTGGCCTACCTTGTTTCATGATTGCATTCATGCCGTGAAATGATGTGAGCAATGTCAGCTCTATGCCAACAAAGCCCGCGCTCCCCCCGCTCTCCTCCACCCGGTCATCACTGCAGGCCCCTTTTGTAAATGGGGCATTGACTTTATGACTTGTAATCCCCCCTCCAACAATGGTCACAAATACATTGTTGTTGCTATCGATTACTTCACCAAATGGGCTGAGGCTATGCCCACCTTCAACAACACCACTGACACTGCAGCGCGTTTTTTCTTTAACCACGTCATATCCCGGTTCGGAGTACCACTCCAACTAGTTTCCGATCATGAGAAACATTTTGAGAATGAGATCTTCGTCAAACTCTCATCCCAGTTAGGCTTCTCCCACGAGTTCGCCTCACCATACTATCCTCAGTCAAACGGACAGGTCAAGGCAGTAAACAAAGTCCTCAAGACCCTGTTGCAACGCACGATTAATAAACATAAAACCAATTGGCATCACATGTTATTCTCCGCGCTACGGGCTTACCGCACAGCAGTGAAGACCGCCACAGGATTCACGCCATTCCATTTAGTCCATGGGATCGAGGCAACTCTGCCCATCGAGTGCGAAATTCCCACCCTTCGCACCACAATTGAGCTTTTACCCGATACTGCTCCAATGGAGCAGCGCTTGCTGAACTTGGAGTCTCTGGATAAAGATCGTCGATCCTCATTACAGAACAACGAGGCAGCTAAAAAATGATCCAAAGCTACCTTTGATCGCCACGTCAACCTTCGATCATTTCACGAAGGCGACCTTGTCCTCTCCTATGATATCGCTCACGATACCTTTGGCCACGGAAAATTCGAATCACTCTGGCATGGCCCTTACATCATTCAACATTTCCTCACCAAAGGTGCCTACATCCTGGCCTCCCCCGAAGGCCTCGCACTCAAAGAACCCGTCAATGGGTTATACCTCAAGAAATTTTATGCTTAGAAGTAGTCATGCTACTTTAGGTTACTTTTTCTTGTTTAGTGTTTTTAATCTTTTTTCCCTACCCCCTCATCTAAACTATCCTTTGTGCTATTGACAGATGACTCCTTCACCAGCTTATCACATTGGTTACGCCGACGACGCCAGCCGTTGGACACAAAATCTCGCTTCGGCTGCTTGGGCTCTCTACACCCCTTCACAGGAACTGCTACATTCAGGCGGCATCTGTTTAGGACCAGCAACCAATAACAAAGCCGAATACACTGCAGTCATTGGCCTCTTAACCGATGCCCAACATCATCATATTCGTCACCTTAGCATTTTCCTCGACTCACAGTTAGTCGTTCTCTAGCTCAACAATGTTTACCGTGTACACAATCCGTGCCTTTTTCGCAAATACCTGCAGGTTAGATTATTATCTCGACATTTTGATTCCATTACATTTACACATATTCCAAGAGAATTGAATCAAACAACAGATGACATAGCTAACATGGTACTAGACTGGCATATATCACATCAAAATAAACAGACATAAGCATCTCATACATCCTGTCACAGCATATAGGAAACCTAGACGTCATCATCATTAAAAAACAAAAACACATGTACAACACATTTGGATCCAAAAAATGTATACTCATATATATATATTGGCCTCTCTGGCCATCCGAATGTTTACATACAAAAATATATATATATCGGCTCACCGGCCCGTGCCGCATCTCGGTACAAAAAATCGGCTCACCAGCCTATCAAAAAGGTACAAAAATACATCATACAAATCAGGGGGGCCCTAGGGTACCCCTAGCTGCCCCTCCCTCAGAAGGCAGTGGTGGCCCACCCCCACCTGCCCCAGGCGGTGGTGGTGGAACATCCGCAGGACCACCCTACCCAGGTGGCAGGCGTCCACTCGTCATCGCCGCGAGCACAGCTTCTCGCCGCATGATAGACCGCCATGGTGGCGCTAACCCGATACATTGCTCCAGGAACTCCTCGTCCTGGATCTGGGTCCACATGCCCTCAGGCACGTCTCGAAAAACCGTCTCAAATCGACGGACTAGATCCTCATCATCTCCGGCGGCCGTCGGAGGAGCATGAGATGACCCCGCACCAGGGTCATCCCAACGATGCCTCTGCGCTGGTCTCTCAGGCCCTACTGGTCCCTCAGCAGCCTCACCCCTCGGCTGCCTCCCGGCATGCGGCGGTCTCTCCTGCTTTGGCTGCGCGGGCGCTCTGAACACCTCCACCTCACGCCCGCGAGGTGCCACATATGCACATACACCAAACAAGAAACAACAGATGGTATCAGTGTCTATACATCAAACGTATACACTAGTATATCAAAAAACACAAAATAAATCACAACACAAAAATACACAACATACCTCTGTGGTCAAAAACCTCCCCAGGAGGCAGTACCATATCCGGGTCCCCCCGGAAGTCCACCCCAACATAGGGGAACTGAAGTATAAACTGTGGTGTCTGCCACCATCTCAGAGCTGCCTCCTCCGTAAAGTAGTGCCCACCTTCGCCACCGCCGTGGCGAACCAAAATCTCGGACCACCACCTCAGGCGCGGCTCTCGTACCCCTGGTACCTCCAACACCACCCTCGGCCGCAACACCGACACCCTCTCCAGAAAAAAGGCCACCAGGATGGAGACAAAAGAGAACTCCCCCCTGCCTGTGGACCGACAACGGTCCAGCTGCGCAACCATCTGCGCATGAAGAGTGAGCCCCCAAGCAAACTGCTCTCGGCCCAACACCACCCTCTCCATCAATATCAGCTCGCCACCACTAATCCGGTGAGGCGCTCGGGTCCCGTACACCCGCACTATCATCGCTGCTACGCAACGATGAAGCAGAACATCAATCGCACGGATACGCACTGATGACCCAGTCATATAGTTCTCTCCCGAGCAGTATCGCTCGGCGACCTCCTCCAGATCAGTGCCCCTCGGCAGCATAGGCACTGCCGGCAGCGGTGTTCCCCGAAAGGGGAGCCCAGTCAAAAAATAGACGTCCTCCACCACAGTGAAGGAGACCTGCTCTCCTCGCACGAGGAAGCAATGCTGCTCAGGGCTCCACATCTCAATCAGAAATTGGAGCAGATACTCCTGGGCCCGTATCAGAGGGCACTCAAAAAACTTTAGCAACCCACTGGCTGCTAAAGACACCCGCACTGTCGGCCTCGCCTCTGCCACCTCCTCCCATAGCGACTCCCAGTCCCTCTCGTGCCATTGCACATCCATGCTCACTGATCACCGCCTGCACACAACCCAGAATCTCATATTAGCTTAGACAAATACATCAAGTAAGCTAATTTTTTCACCTCAAAACCTTGCCTCCAAGGCGCGGTTTTTTCCCCCACAGGTGCACACACATGCGCGCCTGTTCGCCATACAGATGCGCACACATGCGCGCCTGTTCGCCATACAGACACGCACACATGCGCGCCTGTTCACTTTACAGGCGCGCTCTAGAGCGTGCCTGTCATACCCACAGGCACGCTCTAAAGCGCGCCTGTTCAACTTACAGGCGCACACCCATGTGCGCTTGTCTACCCCACAGGCGCGCTCTCATGCGCGCTTTCTCAGTGTACAGGCGCGCACTCATGCACGCCTTCCACTGAGTCGCCCATGCATTGGGACCCACACCCTAGGTAAAAACCCCCTAAACCTCCCGTACGGCCCCCTATACCTACCCTGCCCAAAAAATTGAAACCTATAGCTATGCAGGATGTTCAGACCACTAACCTGAACCTCGCACGCCAGGAAACGGATGCCTCGTGCTCTCGAAATCACTCAATATCCTCTGGATCTGCTCTGGAATCACTATAGAAGCAGGTACAAATGAGGTGGCAATGTGGGCCCTATAGCTATATATAGGGTTTTTGCCAAACTTCCACTCACCATTCCGGGAGCCCACAATGTCCATTTTTCGAACCCTCTTCAGCCACGGGATCAGCGTCCCGTCGCCTACATCATGACTATCTCTGGGCCACTTTTTACCCAGAGCCCCCGGGGCGCCTTTTTTCCACATCATGGCCAGGTACACACGCGCATTGTCACATTTTTCAAATACAAGCTCATACCTTTGTTACTCTTCAGATATTGTTCACTTTGGGTATTTGGTTGTTATGTGTGCAGGTACTTGCTCATCGGTCATCGACATCATCCCTTCAGGTATATATTCAACACTGGCATGTAGTCTATCCCACTGAATTTCACTTACATTTCCAGTCACACCCTCTGATATTAGCCTTTGGGATCCTCATCCCTGGCTCTGCAGTACCCAAACCTCCATTTTTGCATCTGCGGTACTGCAACCCGGTAGCATCCTCACCCACATGAGTTGTCCCATTCATAGCACCTTTTTGCACTTTTGACACTCATGCCGTTTTTATTACCCTTTAGGCATGGGAGTCCCGGTAGTCTTACATCATGTTGCGAATTAACCACATACTTCTTCTCCTCATTTTGCTAGCTTCCCATATGGACTCCCAAATCATCACTTTATGGTTATGTTCTTTTTTACCTGCACCTCCGCAGGATCATGAACCCACCATTTCATCCACCATCAGTTTGCCCATCTGCGAACCT
>ML776753.1:253970-284616 GCA_009831015.1 Picea engelmannii | reverse complement strand
ACCTCATACAGAAACTCGCCAATGGGGCCCCCACCCTTCATCAGTTTCTCATGACAATTCTGCCCTCCTTGGGGCATGCATTTCACACTGGGGCACCCGTTTCTGTATTTGTACATTTCTCCCCAAAATTATTTATTATTTATTATTTATTGTACAAACACCTTTACTTTCAGTCGTTACATTCTTTGTCGTCACCGTTGGCGACTTGCTTTTTTGGCCATACGCAACCCATGTCACCCTTGGTTGGAGCATTAGTTATCATTTACCCTTGCCGGCATCGTCCATACCTTCAGAGTACCCCACAAGTCAGTTACCTGTACCCTCTGAATTTGTTCACCTTGTCCTGCCTCTGGCACAACTCAGCACCGGTCCTGTCGTCCCCCTGACACTCGACCTTGTTACACGGTTGCGGCCACTGTTTCCTCATACATCCTCCAGCCAAGGGAAGTCTTGAGTCATCCCACTTCTTGACTTCGTCCATGTACCTCTGCCACTTCCTCACCTCAGTAGATTCCACGGAGCCCTTTTCCTCTCAGAGTCGCATTTCCCTTTTGTCGACATCAGCACACTTTTCCAGAAGGGCGACAATATCTTGATTCTCATTCCCTATTTAAATGAGAGATCTCGGACGGCACAAGGGGAAACACCATTGCTCCCTGCTGTCATTGGCCCCCATAAAATTCGACGCCAACACTCTCTCATGTTATGGTGGGTCTTACTTTGCGACTATTGCAGTTAGTTTTTGTCATTTGCCGAAGACCTCTGAACGTGGCGGGGCCATCAATGCCCACATCATCATTGTTGCTTCTCACAGCGATCATTGCCCGTTATTCAGAGTATGTTCCTTTGGAGAATTGTCTTCTGCCTTTATCATTACCGCCCCTGAGGGCGCTGCAGTTGTCTACACCAACATTTCCGTCATCTTTTTTCAGAGTTACATTACACGAGCATGGGGCATGCCCGCCTCGTTTGTACATAGTTGTATATTTTTTCTGCACGTCTCTCAGAAGGTCGAGACACTGGTTCCTTTTCTCTCCAACAGATCGTTCCGAAGAGTCCCACTCTTGCTTTCCCTTACAACCACATGATCAGTAGAAGAAACATTGATGGATTTCGACTATACGTATGCTCCTAACCTCATCCATCAGGGGGCATCTGTTATCACTGAAATTTCGTCTGCACATGGCGACAAGAACTCCACATCATCAAAACAACAATGAAGTCATTCATGGCACTGATTTAAGGTCACAACATTCCAGAAGGGTCAAAAACTATACAAAGTAACCAAAAATTGAAGGGCGCTTCACAGCAGTAGGGTGCGCGCACGTATGCGCGGGACAAAAACGTGTTGCGCGCGCATGCGCGCGCCCGACGCGCGACTGTCCACATAAAAAGCCGCGCATCTGCTAATACGACGCATTAATTGCTTAAGTCGGCCTCCCGACTGCCTATGGACCGGCCCCCAAGACGATTTGACCCACAGATCAGGGACGGCTCTGCGAATTCGGCGAATTAATGGCTTAAGTGAACCCTAAACAGGTCTGTGTTTACACCGGAAGCTGGTTACTTGACCGCCTGGAAAATGCTATAAATAGCCATGGAGACCCACTGTTTCAACAGAGAATTCCATGCAAATTTATGATGTCCAGATGCAGAGCTCAGTCTTCGACAAGCCATCCATCAGCGGCCTAACTAAGAGTTCTTTCACTATCCATTTCATCTCTACTCGTTTTGTAAGGAAAGCACAATCTTGAGGGCTCCGAAGGACCTTCCACTGGAGGGAGAGGGAACCCCTTTCTCTGCCTTCAGTGTGTACTCTTGTTTCGCTAATAGATCAAGCCTTGAAACCATTGACGACTCCCTTGTCTTATGTTTGATATTTCTATTTTTTTTCGAATTGTTATTTGTTTTTCAGCTGTTAGTTAGATTGTATTCTGTTTTGTTTTATGTTTTCTGTTAACCCCATGCTACTGCAGATGTTCTGCCTTGGTGAACCCAACAAGGCATGCAGAGAGGTCTCCATTTTGCTCACCTGGTGACAGATTTACCGCGAACAGGAACTCTTGTTGAGTTCATGAAGAAGGAGAAGTGTCACAGGAAAGACACTCACAGAGTTGAAGAATACTCTGTCGGCTTAGCAAGGAGTACTTGAACAGGAGGCTTCCAAGAGAGCACCAATATCCATTTGAAGGAGGAGCCAAGGGTTGAATCCCTTAGAGGTTCGAGTAGGATAAGCTTAGGATGGATAGCAAAGTGGTGTGTAGGGACCCTGCAAGGAGTGCAGACGGTCGAGAAACCCTTTGACATTTCACAGTTGACAAAGCTCAAGAGGGGCAGCGTTCATAGAACACAGGCAATATCTAGAGGAATTGAATTCAAAGAGGAAGCCAATGTTAAGGCCTTTGAAACTTTGAAAATCTTCCAAGCGGAAGCAAGAAGCATGTGCTCTAGGAGCAACTACAATTGTCATTGGATTGACACTAGGAGGAAAGATCTGGACCATTGAATCTACGTCCAAGTACACAGGAGGAGAGAGAACAAGGAGGATAGAATCTAGGCCATCATATCTAGGCCAAAGGATCAATAGCCATCAGATCCGAAGGAAGGTGCATAGAGTTTAACCTCTGGGAGGTTGCACAGGAAAGGAGGCACATGGACGATAAGAGGCCTTCGTGAAGGAAGTGTTGAAGTTGTGAGATTCGTTGGATCTTGCAGAATTATAGGGTGGTTAGAGGCCAGAGAAACCCATCACCCAAGATTCGAGAATCAATGAGATCCGTTGATCTCATTTCAACCCACGTTGTTGGATCATTTTGCGAATTCGGGGTTCGTGAGAGGGAAGACCAAATTCTTGGTCTCGCAAAGTTCCAAGTTGCGAGGAGCAGAGGAGGAGATCCAAATCGTTGGATCCAAATACATAGGAGAACCATTGGATCAGAATCTCCACATGGTATCGTGTACTCGGGGGTTTGGGG
Source organism: Picea engelmannii (assembly GCA_009831015.1). Lineage (NCBI taxonomy): Eukaryota > Viridiplantae > Streptophyta > Pinopsida > Pinales > Pinaceae > Picea > Picea engelmannii. Next base: position 281,641 of record ML776753.1, on the reverse strand, counting down.
TTGGAGAGAGTTTATTTTCGACTGCAGAAGTCACGAAGTGTTGAGCGCCGAGGGATCATATGAATGCTTGGCACATTCGGTTGGTGGAGATCAAGTGGTTGACAGGTGGCGTAGTAACAGCACCCAGAGAAAATACGGAAGTGAGTGACAGGTGGTGGACATGCATCGCCTAGGAAGGAGCCAACCATTGTTGACTTATTGCATCTCGGGGATTTGCGAAGGGGGAGTACAAAGACTCAACACCCCAACTCATGAAATTGTGAGTTGTGAGGGGTGATAGAGGTAGGCCCTAGCTAGTGGTCATTGGTAGAGGTTCTAATAAGGAGGAACCATACCTGTATCAGCATCTCGGATATCGGAGGTTTGAAAAAGAGGAGTTGAGGGTCCTCGACTCACGAACTCACGAGTTGTGAGTTGCGATAAGTTATTGCGCTAAGACCCGGGTTGTGGTCATGTGGAGGCAAATATTTACACCTGGTGCACGTGATGCAGGTGGAGTTTTTTGAAGGACCTGTGGATCGGATTCGTTGAAGGTTTCAACAGGGATCCGAAGGAGTCGCTTCGACTCGTAGAGAAATTAGAACGATCCTGTGCGGATCTTGGCCTGAGGGAAAAGGGGGGGTCTGCATCATGATGGATGTTCACAAAGATTTCAGTTTACTAGAGATCCTGAAAGTAACAAAATCACATAAGTGAAATAATAGAAGACTTCAACATAGATTATCTCTTGGATGAAGAAACACAACTGAATATTATGACAGAAGAAACTTGGAAAAATTTGGGAAAGCCTACTGTGGTACCTTCATTGGGAAGGATAGGCTTGTTTAAAGGAAAGATGATAACTCTATGTGGAAGAGTTACTAATGTACCTATTATTTTTCATGGAACGTCGACTAAAGAAGAATTTGAATTCATTAAGTTTATTAGGGACAACACCCATTTCCCACTTTTATTAGGAAAGAATTGGATTGAGAAAGATCAAATCAGAAGGAAAGTAGAGGAACATGCCACATAAAAGAGAAAGAAAGAACTAAGGGATTTCATAGCTAGAAAAATAGATCGACTAATAAAAGAACGAGAGGATAAGCCGAAGCAACAGAACAAAGTAACAATGCAGGAGGAACAGAAAGAAAGAGAATTCGCTACCAAGGTTGAAAGAATGGAAGAAGGCTTGAAGAACCTATCTATGCAAGAAATATGTATATCCACCCAGGAAGTATTAGGAGAAGGGATATTAACTTCATACCCTTTGAGGGCACCTCAACATTGCGAAGCCACTGCACTAAAGGAAGATAAGAATAAAAATGGAAAGAGGATTCCAGAAACAGTTAGAAAGACTCAGATCAAAGGGAAGAAGGAAATGAAGCTCAATAAAAATAAATCTAAGTTGGAAAAGCTACAAGAAGCTATAGAGAACATATGGAAGAACTCACAGGAGGTAGGTTTGCAAGACTTGAACCTCGTCGAAGCAGCAGAACTGCATAGAATGGGACTTCGCCCTGTAAAATCTATATGACCATTGGAGGCACCCCGACCATTATAACGATGCTCCAAAACAGCTAGAAAATGAATTTATGGGATGATGGACCACTTTTGGTATGTTTAGACCATTCCATAACAGACATATTCACATAGATGGAAGAATTCCTACCCATTGGAAGAATCTGTTACGATGCTCCACTTATTTAACTCATTGGTCGCTACGCCGGTACCACTTTTTTCCACCCATGATTAACTGAGCTAACAAATAATTTTCTAAGTGTCGAGTTGTGTTATCTAAAGCTAGACCTCGTCATTCGATTTTCTACCCATCTTGTCCGTTCACCTACCCCGACCCGTCTGTTTAAAAGTTTGAATGTCGGGTGAACCTAGTGAGTTAGAGAAGTCTGTTGAGGATGTCCTCAGGAAGTTAATGGCTAAGAAACTATTATTAGAAGGAGTACAGGCATCTTCAACTAGGGGACTACATGATTCCCCTTCAACTGGACATTGTTTTGGCCATGTTAACCCTGCGACTGAGCAGTGAAGTAAGCATCACTGTGATCTGGCTAATGCGAAGAAAATCTCGTCCATTCCACTAGAGTATATCCCACCTTTGGCTAGTGCGGTTAATCGTGACAGCATCCCATGAGATTACGAGTACACCCTGGTCACTACATACATTCTGATTGGAATACGCATAGTTGGAAGTCAGTTGGGACAGATCCCATTACTGAAGAACAATGACTTCAATCTGGGTGACATAAAGAACTATGCTATGATAACGCCCCACTACTACCTAACAAAGTCAACTGGGAAGAAGCCTCACCTTGTCTCCCAACCATGGATTAAGGGACTGGAGCAGTCCAACATGCTCAATGTTACGAAAATTCCCCATTTTGGCCACCACCGGGAGGTTAATGCCTACGTTAAAATCCTCCTGTCGTGCTATCATGGTGGATACCTATTGCTTGACCGCAGGATTACTGTGGATCCGAAGCTAATACACTAAATTATAGGTTTAAGAATGCAGAGACCTGAACCTCAGTAGTTTTATCTAGGGAAGGCCTCAGACTGCTCCCTAGAACAACGCATCAAGGAATCATATGATGAAGTCTAAAAAGGAAAGAGAGGTTACAACATAGCCTCTATATAGGATGGCACAGTGCTCCTCGCTTGCCAACTCATAGCTGAAAATCTCATAAGGAAGAATTGCCCCACAAATTTCATTGGTTTCGTGGTGGACCTTGCAGGAAAATGTGTGGATGGCATGCAAATGAACTGGGCAAGGTACCTCTTCAACAAGATGGAGAAGGATTTTCGTGAAGCCCAGGATTTTGGATACGAATTCCACTATAGTTGGCTGATCATTTTGATTGCATTTGTCACTTGGAAAATTCATGAAGAATCCACCTTTCCAGAGATTGAACCATCGAAGTCGTTGGCCGTTAGGTTTTCTACCTTGTGGTACACCAACAACATGTCGAAGCAGTGGCAGTCCAATGCAGTATTTCATGCATATTATCAACAATTGAAGGTTTCCATTGAGTCATTTCCGCGCATGACACCACGCACCCTACACCAGTACAGACTCATAGCAAATTTCTGCATAGATCTTCATTTCATATATATTACTGTGCGCAGAGATGAGAGCAAGGAAGAACTATAGTCATATTACAAGCTAACAGATGAAGAGATGGAGAAGATCATGAAGGAGTGGCCAGAGGAGTTCCTTGTACTTGTTCCTGATGCAGAAATATATGACACTGACACCATAGGAAGCCCCTTGGTCACCCGAGTTGAGAATGTTGGATAGTCCAGTGCGAGGAAGAAGAAAAAGCAGGAAGAATTCTAGGATATAGAGAACGATGAGGAGGACGATTATTTTGATGATAACGGGTCTAGATCACTCAGAGGAGGAGGAGGAGACGAAGCATATGGAAAATGAAGAGGGGATGTAGGAGAAAGTAAATAAGAAGGAAAAGATACACCGCCTCAAGATCCCCCGAATGAAATAGTAACATCGCAGAAGAGGAAGGTTTCTCCAAAGAAATCTTCAGTAAGAAAGAAGACGTGCACTAGTAAGCCCCAGTTAGAGGAAACTCTCATGGAGGATGACATGAGTGTAGTCCATGGAACTATGGAAGACATTTCCAAGGAAATATGGCAAAGATATGTAGAAAAGTAGGAGGAGATGTATGGAAGGATTGAGAAGGAACTAAAATAAGTACAACCAGCTTTTCGCGCAGTACCTAATGCGCCTTCCTCATCGCAGATTACATAATCAGGGGATGAACCAGCCCAACTAAGAAGACTTGCAGATGTTAAAGAAGCTTGAATTTAGAAAGTATAGGAAGAGAAGGAGAAGGCTACAAAATCCTTGTAACAAGAGAAGGATGAAGCCCTAGAACAGCTACGCGTAGTGTGGTATCGTGTAACCGCATATGAAAATGAGAAAGAAGAGTTTCAGGCAATGATATAGGAGGAAAAAGTCTAACTATAGAAATAAATGAGCATTTTCTCACAGAATGGGTGGTGGTTAAGGAAGTAGTGAGCAAACTACTTGAGGCTCAGGAGGAACAGGAGTCACTTGAGGCTCAAGTGGTGAAGCTCACTGAGACCATCCAATAACTTCAAGGAAGGATAACAGAGTTGGAGGTCCAAGAAGTATCGAGCACTCTGTAGGAGGTGCACAACTAGAGAGAGGAAGCTGCTAAGAATGCACTTGTAAGAATCAGAGCCGTCGCCTAAGAATGAAAACAGTTGAGCGATAGAAGTGCGTAGACTTATGAACACCTCGCAGAATATCCATAGCTAAGAAAGCTTGAAGCGCAGTTACAGCAGGTGCAACAAAAGGCATTGTCTATGCAATAGAAGATGAAGCTACTCACTGCAGTTGAAAGAATGAAGAGATCTCAAGAACAATGCATGGTGCAGAAGGAGATCACTACCCTCCAGAGAAGGGTAATGGAAGTCGCACAAAAGATACAACCTGTGTAGGATGAATCCTTTTAGTTGTTCTAAGAAATCGAAGGACAAGGCTCACAATTGGACCAAGTGTTTGTATCAGTGGAACATCACTTGGAAGGGCCTCTTATAGAGAAGATGATCTAGGAGTTCACTGAGAAGTAGGCTCAGGCGAAGTAGTAGGTCGAGCAGCTTGAGTTAAGATTGAGGCCTTTGAAGTAGCATTAACTAGGCCTGAGTGAATAAGGATGAGTCACAGGTGAGTGTTGGGGGCCTGTTGGCCCTCGACCAAGTTTTGAGGAAACATTGGTTGGGTTTGGACCACTTTTGGACTTAGCAAATTGGTCAAAGAAGGAGCACCCAAGCAGAGCTGAGATCACGGATCTCACTGATTTTGAGGGGTTATTTTAGGGTTTTTGTAATGGGATTATGGGATGTCAGTCCATGGGGTTCTCCCATGATTAGGCCTTTTTGTAAGGGATTGTAAAAGTATAAATAAGTAAGAATGTATTGTATAAGAGTAGTGGAAAGTGGCTAAGTGCAAGTAGTTTTGGGTTTCTTTGTGTAATAGATGTATATCTGCTAAGGCGTTGTGCTCGATAAAGAAGTTGGTTCTATGCCTTGACCTAGTTTCAGAAGGAAGATCTGGTTCTCAATGTGCAGATCTCCTATCCTCTGTGAAGCTTGGACCCGTGGCTTAGTGTACAGAAGCAGATGAATGTAAGAGATTGACGAATAATAAAGAGGATGAAGTAGTTGGTGGACGTAGCTCCACAATAGGGTGAGCCACGTATCGCTTGTGTCTTTGATTTTCTTTGTGATATGTTTATTATGCTATAAATCTACTCAGTGCTTTGATTGCTATGTGTGATAGATAGATCTATTGTTGCTTAGTGCTTTACTTATGTTAAGGATGAATGGATGCTAGATCTAAATTATGATGCTATGTGCTATGTGTATATTGTCAATTATTACTACACCAATCTATCCTTGGGTATTGTTAGTAACATTTCTCGTCCGAAGCGCAACTCACAGAAGAAATCCATTTCAGGCTTAAATCAAGCGAGCGAGCAGTCTGATTTCAAGCGGTCAGGATTCGTCCAAAGGAACAGATCAATGGTCGATGGGAAATTGCGGTTAGCGAAGTTGTCCTGAGGTTAGCGCAATGGATAGCGCCCATATTGTGTGCAAGGAAAGATAGCAGCCGTCCATCCAAAGGATGCGTGGCACGATATCTAGTCGCGTTGGTGTTTCAACATTCGGGAGTTCAAGGGGCAAAGGTCCCATGTTGTCCTATATCATGAAACCCTGAACCTTGAAAGCGCCAAAGGCACCCAAAGTCGGGCCCACGGTGTCACGGAGTGATCTCAGCCGTTTATCCACAGGAGACACCTGGCGTACAATTAGGCTCCTTGCCATTTCTCCCATCTTGATTGTGAGGTGCAAGGAACAACTCCATCATATTCCCGATGTACGAGGTGCTGGGAGTGTCCAGGACCCGGGCCCACAACATCGTCGGGAGAGTTTAGAACCGTCAGATCTAGAGGGACACGTGGTGCCAGATTAAGTCGTCTCGGCATTTCACTCATCGGGACTTCAAGAAACAGGGATCAGCCCCTTCCTATTCATGAACGCCAAAAGTGCCTTTGAGAGTAAATGTAGGGTCACAACTCGTGGTCACTTGGGAAAGAAAAGAGATGCACAAGAAGGACAAAAGGCATCGTGTTTGTTCATAGAAGGGATCACCATGATCTCCAGGTCCCATCGGATTCGACCCCGATCCTGGTCTTCGCTTGGAGTAAATGAAGGCAAGAAGGGGTGGCTGAAACCTCTCCTCATTCATTAAGTGTGAGGTATGGAGGGTCTGGCAAGTGGTATTCTTGAGAGGGTCCTGTGTACCCATTTTCCAGAGAAGTCATGCCGAATTATCAACTAGCCGGAGGAGGTCTTCACACGCTAACTCGACATTTACTGGCTTAGTTATTCCCCCTGCAGGAGCCATGCACAGTTAAGGTGACGTCTGACAAAGAATACCTGCCTGAAGTTGACTAAAGGGACACCAAGCCTTGGGTGACTGGGCACGCCTTTGTGAGGTGAATTTTCCTGAGTATATAGGCTCAGTCTTTGTATTTTGTAATCTATCGATGGTAGAGCGAAGCTACTGACTGTAAAGTTTTAACAAAGATTCTAAGTTTTCTGGTTATGCATCTGTATGTGAGATTTCTTGTTTTATGATAGACAGTCTTTCTTACTCCATCTAGTTTTCATATTATACTAAGAGAGTTCGTGATCGACTGATTTGCACGAATTATTGCAGTTATGTTATGATAAAGGATTTATTGTTGCATTATTGTATTCTCAGGTTTTCTATGTTTGAATGTAAGAAGATATTACATTTAAATGTTTTCTCCTACAGTCTGTTAGAAACCTATTGTTTATAATAGACCTTTGCATCTCTCTGATACAAGTCTTCCTCCTGCTCACCCTTACTACAACTCACTGTTTGAAATTTATCTAAGACCTCACTTGCCCATGCATGCCTGGACTAGTTTCAGAGTTGAAACAATATTGTTCTGAGTTTACTTCCATTTGATCATCCATTTTATAAAAAAATCGTGACATTAAACTGATGGGCATCGGGATCTGCTTCTGCTGTAATCCAAGGGTGACTTCCGTCACTAACAGGTATGTTCTGTGATGTTAATGAACTAATGCATATCTTCTTCTAAGTGTTACTAGAATACTTTGCGAAGTATTTTTATCACAGATCTGTGTCCCAGCTTGGTTACAGACACCTGTGTCCTGTAAAACCCCTGCTTCTACCTTGAGTGAGACTTCGCCTTATTCACAGGTGCTTTCAAAAGGGCCAGTAGTTAGTGTTTTGTTAGTGAATTGTTAAGCATTGAACCTGTTGGCATGTTTACAAGAAGAGCATGCTTGTAATTGATGGCAAGAACATCAACAATGATGACAAACTGGCAGGCAAAGAAGATCAGTAGACAGGCAGGCAAGGAAGAAGAATAACATCGATCGAATGGCAAGATCAACAGTGTAAGATCAGAAGGAGAAAAATAGTCAAAGCACGACAAAGGTTTTTGGAGTTTCGCAGATCAGGAAATCCAAAGGAAAGAGGTTCAAACTCGCGATATGAAAGATCACGAAAAGATCTGGACCGTCAGATCACCAAGGATTGTGGATCGTTGATCAGGCATGAAGAAGGCTCGTGAAGTGGCGAAATCGCGATAAGATTTGGGCTGTCAGACCTGGAGTAATTACAAAGGACCAACATTCGATTAGATATGGTGAAACTGCAAGGTGGATAAGACCAAGAGTCATCCAACTCTCCAAAACTATGAAGGAATCTTGGCCATCCATCGAGGAAAATCGTGGACCGTTGATCAGGCATGACAAGGGCCTGTGAAGTTGCAAAATCGTGATGAGATCTGGACCCTTCGATCATTGGAGATATTGACCGTAGATCAGGCTCCATCTCGAAGTCTCAGCGATCATGACTTGGAGCATCGAGACCCTTCATCATAGGAATCGTGATATGCGAGATCGTGAAGAGATCTGGATCGTTGGATCATTGGAAATATTGACCATTGATCAAGCTCCATCTCGGAGTCTCAACGATCGCAAATTGGAGCATAGAAACCCTTCATCATAGGAATTATGATATGCAAGATCGCAAAGAGATCTGGATCGTTGGATCATTGGAGATTCAACCATTGATAATGCTCCATCTCAAAGTCTTGGCGATTGTGACTTGGAGCATCAAAACCCTTCATCATAAGAATCATGATATGCGAGATTGCGATGAGATCTGAGCTATCAGATCATTGGAGATTTCGACTGTTGATCAGGCTCAATGAAGTTTATAAATTCATGAAATATGAAGCACCTTTTGGCGTAGCCTATGGTCACCATTGGTGGTCACATGAAGGGAAGAAGATAGCGATGCTAAGCTCCATCTCGGAGTCTCGCTAATCGTGACTTGGAGTGTCGAGATCCTTTATCACAGGAATTCCAAGATGAAAGATCGTGAAATTCAAATACTGTTTAGCACTCGGTCACAACCAGTGGGCATATGGGATAAACGCGAAACCTTGCCGAATTAATCCAATGGTGTAGGAGAATTTGAATATGATCAGAGGGCTAGTATTTCACTTCATAGTGTAACTACTAGAAACAAATGAAGGTTTCTACCAGAGGATGAGGTCATCTATGACAGAGAAGATGAAGAGTCTCAACTACCAGAGAAGCTGAGGAATCTCATAATAACACCCAGTGATGATGAATGTGTGGGTGAAATTTCTAGAGAAGCTGAGGAATCTCATAATAACACCCAGTGATGATGAATGCGTGGGTGAAACAACCAAAGAATCTAAAGAGTTACCATGATGATCAGGTAGAGCACTCACAATGAGTAGGATATGTAGAACAGAGAGAGACAACGTGGCGCACAGGAGATTGGATAGTTGTGGAAGAATGAAGTGGAGAAAACTCTCTAATGTGGAGGAGATTGGGGAGGTGAGAGCATGGAGAAGCATGGTGCATATTGCATGCACAAGGAGAATAGAGACTATAAATATGTCGAACAAAGAAGAGATAGGGGGTTGTTGTTGTTGAGGGTGATTGATGTGTGAAGAAGGAGACAGAGTGCAGCAACATAAATGCATAGAAGAAGAATGGTGCATTGAAGGCACATGGTGCACAGAGCATAAAAGGCAGAAGAACACAAAGTACAAGCAGGTGTGTAGGAAGACACTGAGGCAGACAGTGCAAGGCAATGTAGCAGAACAGTGATGAAACTGGTAATCCATTGATGAACATTATATCACTGTAACTATTCTCTGTAACAATGATTTATATTTTAGCATGGTAGGGGGGTTGTAGGGAGGACTGTTGTCCTCAGAGGTTCAAGTGGGTGCTTGAACACAGGGAGTTGTAGCTTCCATCTGGTTGTATCCAGAGAAACCAGGGTGGCAGGGTGGTGCAAGGGAGAACTGGTGTTCTCTATTTTATAGGTTGGTGCCTGTATGATTGGTAGTTGGTGATTTCATCCAATTGGTGTTGGAACACTTGGGGAGTTGGTGCTTCCCTCTAGTTGGTTCTAGAGAAACTAGGGAGTTGGTTCTTACTTCTAGTTGGGGCTAGAGAAACTAGGAAGTTGGTGCTTCCTTCTAGTTGGTGCTAGAGAAACCAGAGAGTTGGTGCTCTCAGCAAGTAGCAGCTTGCAAAACAGAGGTTGCAGCCTCATTATGAGTTTGTGCTCATATGTATGATAATGTAAAGAATGTAACGATTACTTATCATATAAAGAAGTAGAGGTTTTTACCCCTTATGGGTTTCCTCAGGAAATATTTGTCCCTATGTATCTCATATGTGTCACTGATGCTGAATGTGCTATTGCTTATTTCCCTGCATTATTGTGATTGTCATTGAGTGCTTTGTAAAGAGTTTAAAATAAGTATAATTGTTTAAGCACGGTAACAGCTATAGAAGAACTTAATGATCTGAAAACCTTGGACTTTGATCAACTTCTAGGAACATTGACTGCATATGAAATGAGAATAGTTAAAGATAAACCCACCTCCATAGAGGCATCATTTAAAGCAGACAAGAATGAGGATTCAAAGCCCAATGAAATTGATGAAAAATTTGTAAAGAGATTGAAGAAGGGATCAGGCAAATATAAAGGTAAACTTCCTTTCAAATGTTTCAACTGTGGTAGGATAGGTAATTTTACAAATAAATGTCCCCACAAAGGAAAGGATCAGACATGTGATGATGAGGAGAAGTACAAACACATAAATTTCTTTAAAGAGAATAACTCTAAGAAGAAAATTCTTTGCGTAAACAATGATGATGATCCTTCAGATGATGAAGACAATGACTCCTCTATTGAATATAAACTAAATGACTTCATACTTATGGCCAAAGAGGATTATGATAATAACAAAACAGGAAGTGATGTTAATGAAGAAGAATCTGTGGTTGACATGGAAGGAGAACTGATCAGTGCACTGGAAGAGATTGACAGACTAAGAATCAAGAACAAAAAGAAAAGACAATTTCTGATACAGTTCGAGAAAGACAGTAAAGAACCTGATGAAGACCTTGTCCTACTAAAAGTAGAATTAGAAGAGGCAAAGAAAATCGAAGACATTCTGAAATGACAGTTATCAGAAAAGAAGGCAAGATGTGAAGCATTAGAACAAGAAGTAGTGAAAACTAGGAAAGAGATGGAGAATTTTCAAGCCTTGTATAATCAGAATCTGTCAAGTATCAAAGCCTCAAAAGGAGTAGCCACCATTCAGAATCAACAAAGGAATTGAAAGCTGAAAACTGTTTTGGTTTATGAAGAAGGATCAAGTAGTGGCAAGCCAAGAAATGAACAACCCATCAAGTTTGTCAAATGTACAACCAATGACAACAACAAACATGCAGAAACAAAGGGAGACAATCAGCCGCCCAGGACGAGTAAGGAAAAAGGTGCTAGGACTGAATCTGTAGAACAAAGAAATAATGCGCTCCCTACTAAAAGATGTCATCAGCATGGAGGAAATCGATTTGCTCAAAGAAGACAACCATTTTCCAGGTACAAAGAATTTTTCTATGGCTATTGTTTCTACTGTTCTAACTTTGGTCACAAAGATGTAAATTGTTCCTTAAGACTTAGACATGAGCATTTAAGATTTCAAAGGAATAAATACTTGCCACAACAAAGAATGATGCAGCCAAGTAACAAACCTTCACAGATTGAAAATTGCCAAATTAAGTCTAGGGACATGCAACTAAGGAGGTCAAGAAATAATCAACAGTCAATGAGTAGACAACGCTGCAACAATAATTTTGACCTATTGAACAATGAGATCGAGTACTACATCTATCATAACTATGGACATAAATCTGTTGACTATTGATTAAAGAACTATGAACCAAAATTGAATTCTCCTGCTTTAAATGTCAAGGCTTGGAAGAAGAAAGCATATGACAAGTGTGGACTAGTGTTATTATCCCAAAGACAAAAGAATCCTTGGTATACAAAAGTAAGTTTCTAACTCTAAGTGAAAGCAAATCAGGGAATGTAACTTTTGGAAATGATGCACCAGGAAAAATTAAAGGTAAAGGAATGGTAAGGTTGAGTAATGGTAAAGGGAAAGCTAAAGATGTGTTGTTAGTAGAAGGTATGAAACATAATCTGCTTAGTGTCAGCCAAGTTTTTGACCAAGGATGTGAATTAATTTTTACCTCTAAAGACTGTAGAATAAAATCTATGAATTCAGGACAGCTAGTTGCAAAAGGGATAAGAACAGAAAACAATGTCTATGTGTTAAAAGAGGAAAAAGAAGAATACCACTTAAGAAAGTATGATGAAAGATGGTTATGGCATAGGAGACTTGGACATCTAAACTTTGACCACTTAATCAAGCTCAAAAACCTCAAGGCATTAAAAGACCTTCCGAGAATATCAAAGCCCTAAGATTCAATGTGTAAACCCTGCCAAGTAGGAAAGCTAAACAGGACACAGTTTAAGTCCAAGAGATTTACTTCAACAGATAAACCACTCCAACTAGTTCATATGGATTTATGTGGACCATCAAGACAAGAAGGCACAGGGAAAGAAAGCTACTTCATGTTGATTATTGATGATTACTCCAGACTTACTTGGGTTGCCTTTCTCAAAGAAAAAGCTGAAGCATTTGAGAAGTTTAAAATATTTAAGGCTTTAACTGAGACTGAAACATGAAAGAGGTTAAAGGCAGTAAGATCAAACCAAGGAGGAGATTTTATTTCAAGTGACTTCAAGGGATTTTGTGATAAGCATGGGATCGAGAGAGAATACACAATCCTAAGAACTCCACAACAAAATGGAGTAGTTGAGAGGCAAAACAAAATAGTGTAGGAAATGGCCAGGTCAATTATGAATGAGAAGAACATTGGTTAAACCTACTGGGTAGAAGCAATACACATAGCAGTCCATGTTCTTAACAAATCCCACCTCAGACCACAAAGTGACAAGACACCTTATGAACTGTGGTTTGGGAGACCTACTTCAATTAAACACTTCAAAGTTTTTGGGAGTAAATGCTACATAAAGAATAATGATGAAAACCTTGCAAAATATGATGACAGGGATGATGAATGTATCTTCTTGGTGTATGATACAAACAGTAAAGGATACAGATGCTATAATAAGAGGCTGCATAAAATGGTTGATTGTATTGACGTAAAAGTTGATGAAGGAATCCTAGAAAGAGAGGTGTACAGTAATGAGTCTTCTACAGAAGACACGACTAAAGCTGAAGATGAACAGGTCCAAGAATCTAAAAATGAAGACTTTGGATCAGATGAAGACACAAAAACTCAGACAGACTCAAATAAGAAGACAACATCAAATTCCTCCTCCAAAATCACTCAAAAGAATCATCCTGCAAGTTAGATAATTGGTGAAAAACACAAAGGTGTACAAACTAGGAGAAAGCTAATAAAAAACAATGAACAATCACATATAGCTTTCATATCCATGCTGGAATCCAAGAATCTTAATGAAGCTAGAAAATAAGAACATTGGGTTAAAGCAATGAATGATGAACTTGATTATATTGAGAAAAAAAATACGTGGGAGATGGTTCATAGACCGGAAGGTAAAAATATCATTGGTTCCAAATGGATCTTTAAGAATAAGTTGAATGAGTAGGGATAAGTTATCAGGAACAAAGAAAGATTGGTCTGTAAAGGCTATGCTCAAATAGAAGGACTGGATTTTGATGAAACATTTGTGCCTGTAGCAAGGTTAGAAGCTATCAAAATATTTCTTGCCTATGCTTGTCATAAAAGGTTTAAAGTCTATCAAATGGATGTCAAGTCATCTTTTCTAAATGGAGATTTAAATGAAGAAGTCTATATGGAAAAACCAGAGGGTTTCGAACTATTTGATAACCCTGACTTAGTATGAAAGCTAAAGAAAGATTTATATGGGTTAAAACAAGATCCTCGTGCTTGGTATCATAGACTGGATATGTATCTCAAAGACAAAGGGTTCAAGAGAGGAACAACTGACAACAATCTGTATATCAAAACAGAGGGTGATGATTTGCTCATTGTGTTGGTCAATGTAGATCACATCATCTTCAGATATAATAAGGATTCATTGGTAAAATGGTTTTCTTCTGCCATGGAGTCCGAGTTTGAAATGTCAATGATAGGTGAACTGGCATTTTTTCTTGGTCTGCAAATTACTCAGAGGTATGAAGGGATGTTCATTTCTCAAGAAAAATATCTAAGAGAAATGTTGAAAAGGTTTCAAATGGAAGATTCTAAACCTATGGGCACACCTATGGTTACTGGATGCAAATTAAGCAAGGATGATGAATCACCTGATGTTGATCAAAGTTCATATAGATCAATGATAGGCATCTTGTTGTATATCACAACATCTTGCCCAGACATAATGCATGTTGTTGGAATGGTAGGAAGATATCAGTCTGCACCTAAACATAGTCATTTTCTAGTTGTCAAAAGGATATTCAAGTATTTGAAAGAAACAATGATGTATGGTCTATGGTATCCCAGAAATCAAAATTTTCAGTTAATTGCTTATTCAGATGTATATTGGGCAAATTGTGTTGATGACAGAAAAAGCACTAGTGGAGGAGCATTCTTCCTGGGTGACTCATTAGTAGCATGGCTTAGTAAAACACAAAGTTCCATTTCTTTATCGATTATAGAGGCAGAGTAAATTGTTGCTACTACCTATTGCACTCAGGTATTATGGATGATTCAGACACTTGCAGACTTGGAGGTAAAATACGCAACACCGACCCCAATATTGTGATAACACTAGTGCCATCAATGTGTCTAAGAATCCTATACTCCACTCCAAGACCAAGCATATTCCCATAAAATACCATTTTCTGAGAGAGCATGTCACCAATCAGGTTGTTAAGGTCCATTACATTCCAACCACAAAAGAAATTGCAAACATATTTACTAAACCCCTAGCCAAGACACCATTTGAATATCTCCAACAAAAGTTGGGTGTCATCCCATCTCACATCTAAGAAAGTCCATCCTGTTAGGGGGAGTTTGTATTGATTGAACATCTGATACCACCTAAACATATTGCAACAACTCAGGGGGAGTGTGTCTTCTTTGACATTGATGTTAAAGGGGGAGAAAAGGAGTGGTCCGGACTGGATGCTATAGTTGGAGGTCCAAACAGATTAACACAGCCATTCAGGGTTGCCATCAATGCCAAAGGGGGAGATTGTTGGCATGCTTACAAGAAGAGCATGCTTGTCATTGATGGCAAGAACAACAACAACGATGACAAACAGGCAGGCAAGGAAGATCAACAAACAGGCAGGCAAGGAAGAATAACAACAATGATTGAATGGAAAGATCAATAGTGTAAGCTCAGAAGGAGGAAAATAGTCAAAGCACGACAAAGGTTTTTGGAGTTTCACAGATCGGGAAATCCAAAGGAAAGAGGTTCAAACTCGCGATATGTGACATCACGAAAAGATCTAGACCATCAGATCACCAAGGATTGTGGACCGTTGATCAAGCATGAAGAAGGCTCATGAAGTGGTGAAATCGCGATAATATCTAGGCCGTCAGACCTGGAGTAATTATGAAGGACCAACTGGTGATTAGATATGGTGAATCTGCAAGGAGGATAAGACCAAGAGTCATCCAACTCTCCAAAGCTGTGAAGGAATCCTGGTCGTCCATTGAGGACAGTCGTGTACCATTGATCAGACATGATGAGGGCCTATGAAGTTGCAAAATCACGATGAGATCTGGACCATTGGATCATTGGAGATCTCGACCATAGATCAAGATCCATCTCGGAGTCTCGACGATCGTGACTTGAAGCATCGATACTCTTAATCATAGGAATCATGATATGAAAGATCGCAAAGAGATATGGACCGTTGATCTCGGAGTCTTGACGATCGTGACTTGGAGTGTCAAAACCCTTCATCATAGGAATTGTGATATGCGAGATCGTGAAGAGATCTGGACCATTGGATCATTGGAGATCTTGACCATTGATCAGGATCCATCTCGGAGTCTTGGCGATCGTGACTTGGAGTGTCAAAGCAATTCATCACAAGAATCACGATATGCGAGATCGTGATGAGATATAAATCATTGGATCATTGGAGATTTTGACTGTTGATCAAGCTCGATGAAGTTTATAAATTAGCAAAATATGAAGTGCCTTTTGGCATAGCCTGTGGTCACCGTCGGTGCTCACGTGAAGGGAAGAAGCTAGTAATGCTAAGATCCATCTCGGAGTCTTGGTGATCATGACTTGGAGTGTTGAGATCCTTTATCATAGGAATGCTGAGATGCAAGATCACAAAATTCAAATATTATTTAGCGCTCAGTCACAGCCAGTGGGCATATGGGATAAATACGAAACCCTGTCGAATTAATCCAACGGTGTAGGAGAATTTGAATATGATCGGAGGGATACTGTTGCACTTCACAGTGTAACTGCTAGAAACAACTAAAGGTTTATACCAAAGGATGAGGTCGTCTATGACAGAGAAGATGAAGAGTCTCAACTACCAGAGAAGCTGAGGAATCTCATAATAACATCTAGTGATGATGAATGCGTGGGTGAAACCACCAGAGAAGCTAAGAAATCTCAGAATAACACCCAATGATGATGAATGTGTGGGTGAAACCGCCAGAGAATCTAAAGGGTTACCATGATGATTAGGCAGAGAACTCATAATGAGCAGGAGATGCAGAACAGAGAGAGACAATGTGGCGCACAGGAGATTGGATAGCTATGGAAGAGTGAAGTGGAGAAAACTCTCTGATGTGGAGGAGATTGGGGAGGTTAGAGCATGGAGAAGCATGGTGCATATTGCATGCACAAGGAGAACATAGACTATAAATATGCCAAACAAAGAAGAGATGGGGGTTGTTGTTGTTGAGGGTGATTGACATGTGAAGAAGGAGATAGAGTGTAGCAGCAGAAATGCAAAGAAGAGGAATGGTGCATTGAAGGCACATGGCGCACAGAGCATAAAAGGAAAAAGAACACAAAGTGCAAGTAGGTGTGCAAGAAGACACTGAAGCAGATAGAGAAAGGCAGTGTAGAAGAACAGTGATGAAACTGGTAAGCCATTGATGAACATTATATCACTGTAACTAGTTTATGTAACAATGATTTATATTTTAGGGTGCTAGGGAGCTGATAGGGAGGACTGTTGTCCTTAGAGTTTCAAGTGGGTTCTTGAACATAAGGAATTGTAGCTTCCATCTGTTTGCAGCCAGAGAAACCAGGGTGGCAGGGTGGTGCAAGGGAGAACTGTTGTTCTCTATTTTACAGGTTGGTGCCTGTATGATTGGTAGTTGGTGCTGGAACACTTGGGGAGTTTGTGCTTCCCTCTAGTTGGCACTAGAGAAACCAAGGAGTTGGTGCTTCCTTATAGTTGGTACTAGAGAAACCAGGGAGTTGGTGCTTCCTTCTAGTTGGTGCTCTCAGCAAGTAGCAACTTGCAAAATAGAGGTTGCAGCCTCATTATGAGTTAGTTCTCATATGTATAATAATGTAAAGAATGTAAAGATTACTTATCAAATAAAGAAGCAAAGGTTTTTACCCCTTATGGGTTTCTTCAGAAAATATCTGTCCGTGTGTATCTCATATGTGTGACTGATGTTGAATGTGTTATTGCTTATTTCCTTGCATTATTGTGATTGTCATTGAGTGCTTTGTAAAGAGTTTAAAATAAGCATAACTGTTTAAGAACGGTAACAACTGATTCACCCNCCCCCCCCCCCCTTCTCAGTTGTCCAACAAAACCCTGGGTCTACCCTTGTGCCAACACATCCTCCACTCTGTTCATTGTTCCTTTTATGTAAGTAATCTCAAAATCGTACTCGCTAAGCAATTTCGACGAACGTCATTTTCACGCATTCAGGTCGCTTTGCGTAAAGATGTGATGTAGACCACAGTGGTCCATTTTTAGTTCGAAATTTTTTCCAATAAGGTAGTGTCTCCAAAATATTAAGGCATAAACAATGGCTAACAACTCCAAATCGTGCGTCGCATAGTTCTCCTCATGCCTTCTCAACTTTCTTGAGATGTAAGTGATCACTCGGTCGTCTTGCATCAAGACTATGCACAAGCCTTCTTTGGATGTGTTATTTCATACCAAGAAGTCCGCGTCCATGTCCGAGACCTTTAGTATCGGTGTTTTTGTCAACAACTCCCTGAGCCTCCGAAAGTATTCCTCGCATTTCTCGGTCCAAACAAACTTCTTGTTCTTCTTTTGCAATTCTATAATCAAATTTTCTATATTCAAAAATCCCTCGACGAACCATCAATAGTATCCTACTAAACCCATGAAGCTACACACTTCAGGGACATTCGTCGACGCAAGCCATTCCATAATAGCCTTGACCTTTGCTGGATCCATAATGATACCTTCGTTAGAGATGACATGCACTAAGTAATGAATCTTTGATTGATAAAATGAGCATTTGGACAGATTCCTATACAATGTTTTCTCTCATAGACATTGTAGTACCATTCGCAAGTGCTCGTTATGCTCCTTCATCATCCGAGAGTAAATCAAAATATCATCAATGAATACTTGGATGAACTTATCCAAATATTCATGGAACACCCTGTAACATCCCTCTTTTGCACACACTGAGTGAACTTATTCTTTGAGGACACTTTCTTGCAAGTGATCCATATTATTATACTATCGGTCATTCAATTATGATTATGAGACATTATGGATTGATGATATGTTATTTTTTTTTATTCACATATACAGGTGCTATTGACTGGGTTCTACTGAGTGTGTAGGACTTTAGACATTGAGGATGCAGAGGCATCGATGAAACCCCTTGGACTCTGGATCGAGTCAGGGAGAGGACTATTTGGTTTGAATGTTATTGATGTGTTACATGTACATATGATTAGATGTTATGATGATTGATTATTGTTGCTGACATGATTTGTTGATGGATGCAGGCCTACAATAGCTTTCCGACCAAACTCACATGTGGAGTAGAGGGGTCATGCGGGACAACCAGATACTTGAGGGTGAGGTGTGGAAAACAACCCTTACATAGCCTACTAACACTCCCGTTGTAGCTCGAACTATAGGTTAACGATTACCTAGTTCGAGAAGACCCACAATGTTGTAAGGACAGACTATGACAGTCGCTCATGATGATTCGAAGGGGTGCACAATAAGGTAGGGGCCTTATTCCTTAGAGGCCCTTAGTATCCCACAATACCACCTAACAGAGTATTGACTCCAGAGGTTTTTGATGTCTACCAAAGTCAGTCAAGAGGCGAGTGGCACCCTTGGAGCATGTAGTACGTCCTGAAGGGCACGTCGCGCAAGGAAAATAGAAAGATGCGAGTGGCACCGTTGGAGCATGTAGTGCATCCTAAAGGGCACATCATGAAAGGAAAACAGAAGGAGGTGAGTGGCACCCTTGGATAACCTAGTGTTTCCTGAAGGGCACGTCATGATTTTAACCAGTAAGTGAATAAACCTAGACAGACTTAAAATGAATGATGTGACAAGTAGTATTTAAAATAATTTTTCCCTAATAAAAATGTCGCCCAACCTAGTGAAATTACAACCTAGGTCTAATTAGAACATGTGGTAAAAAAAATAATAATAATTGAACATGTAACAAGAAGGGGGGGTAATAAATTCAAATTTATTTATTAAAGTCAAAATTATAATGGAGGATTAAAATTTTAAAAAGGGAAATGGTTGTTTTTATCTATTTTTGCTAATATAATTTTAGTTAAAAAGAAAAGAGGGTAAATGGTTGTTTTATCTACACTTGCTAAATTGATTTTTAGTTAAAAAGGGAAAAGAGGGAAACTTAAAAGAAATAGGAAACTTAAAGAAAAAGGGGAAACCTAAAGAAAAGGGGAAACGTAAGGAAAAACCTGAATGTCTAACTTAGTAAGGAATCTTGCCTTGGGAACTTTCTATTTTTGAACTCAAATAGGAATTGAGTAAGGCATAAGTCATTTAATATTTGTAAGGGAATATTGGGACACCAAGGAGGGTTTTTAGTAATGCCTTTAGGTGGGTGAGGGAAATAGGAATAATTAATTAATTAATAAAACTAATTTTCTGGTGCAACTAGAGGATGAATGACATGTGTATGGGGTAGGTTTTTCCTAATTAAAATTAATAAAAAAGGAAGTTAATGAGAATTTGGGAAACTAATTACTTAAAAACTCTATAAAAAGGATGGAGGGCGAGGAGTATGGATCTCATCTTTTTGCGTATCATTACGCTGCTGAAATTTTACTTGACTGAACTTTCTCTTGTGGGAGTTGGGATACCCAGTTCAGATAACGAGTGGTAGCTTGACCTTGTGAGGCGAGCTGGGTGCTAGCAGTTCTCTGGTATTGTGTGCGTGGCCCCTTTGTGTCTCAGGGGGCTCAGGGGAAGAAGAGTAGCCCTAGCGTTGGCTGGGAGGTACCGGTGAGGTCACATCAATCGACAAGCGGGAGCTGGATGGAGCGCATGCGGGACAATGACTCAGAGCTTTCGCATTTGGCTATGGTACGCATGTGTATGTTTTGAATGGTATTTGATATTGTTCCTACGCTTTCCATACTGTACTTCTTTTGTGTTAATATTTTGTTTATTCAACGTTTTATGGTCAAGAACTTAAAGTCATCCCAACCTTATGCTCACTATATTTGATTTGATTTCTTGTGTCAAACCCCACTCTGCTGGCTATGACTCATATATGTTGTTTTATTGATTATTACAAAGAAATTTATGTTTTTCCCTTATCCATTTAGTTATTAGTTTGTGCCTGAGCAGTCAGCTAGGAGCCGAATCGACGGTCGTCACTTCAATGTTTAAAGACCTATATATTCAAATGCCCTTCTTTCCTATGCATGGATAATGAGTGAAGTATAATTTCTCCAGTTATCAAACCCTTACTTACCTCTGTGATTTTCTCTTATGATTGATATCAATTCCTTATGGATGAGTATATGTGCGTTTGATTGATCTAGTGTGGAATGATTAGTCTTGCGCTTTCTTGTGAATGAGTATCTTTGTGCCTTGATTTATTAAAAATTTGATTTTCTCTGCATTTTTAATTGTTTAAACTTGGATAAACCTCTGAGTCTTGAATGCCAAATATCTACACTTTCTTGTGACTGATTACATCTGCATTTTCTGGTGGTTGATTTCTTCTGCGTTTTCCTATGATTGATTATCTCTAAGTTTTCTTGGAGTTTTACTCACCCTTCAGACCGCTAATTTCTGGGCGATTTACCCAGCCTTTACACAACAATTACACCATGATTTTCGTGTCTCATTACCTAGCATTTACCCTATGATTTTCTTGGCCTTTCCCATAATGATTTTACTTATCAGCTCATTTGTTTTCACATAGCATTTTTATTCATTTTTACATAGAGTTTGCATTCATTTTTACCCAAATTATTACATGGCGGTTGCATTCGTTTTACATACTTCGAACAGTTTTCCCCCAAGTCTTTACATAGTGTTTGCTATCGAAGGTCAGCGAATCTAAATAGATGTAAGTTTTATACACATAGAAACTAAATAAATGTAATTTTTATAAAGTTTTAATACAGTGAATCTATGTACATCAAGTCTACCTAGACGTAATTTCTATACCCAGCAAATCCAAATAGATGTAATTTTTATACACAATGAATCTAAATAGATGTAATTCATATGGATATTTAATTTCTCTTTTTAAATGAAAATTCATAGCGAAATTTCCTGGCAGAGATGTAAATTTTATGGAGTTTTAAATTCCATTAAATGTAGCTAGACAACGATTTTCATTTTAGGATAGTGATTTATTCTTTAACAACAATTTTATTGTTGGGTGTTTTATTACCATTTAATTTCACTTTTAACATGTATTTTACACCATGAGTCTACTGGGCAGCAATCCATTCTCCTTAGAGTTTCAATCCCACCCTAAACGTATTTATTAGACAACGAATTGTATGTTGTGTAGCTATATGACAACGAAATTGTGTGTGGCAATGATTTTGTGAATGACAACGATATGGTTGTGATTGTGTAACAACTGCATTTTGACTGTATATTTGGTTGGGTGTAAATATTGCATTGTATGTTGTGTATGACATCGACCTCCCTTTGGTATTAATGATTGAATGACGGTGATATCCCATAGCGAATGGACATCGACTTACCATTAATGTTGACAACAAGATATATATTTAAATCCTTGCTAATTTATTTTATATTTGTTATTCTTGTGTAAAAGACAACGTTACATTTGATTGTTAAAATCGTTATTTTGATAAAGGGACATGGAATCATAGGGTTTAAAGGACAACGATTTTATTTATAGCATGTTGATAGCATAGAGATATCATATTTTATTAATGGTGATTTTATTAATAGAATATAGATAAGTATGTCGACAACGATTTTACTCATAATCACATGATAACATATTGACAACGATTGATAGTGTTTATTTGTTGGACAGTGTTTATTTATTGATATGTGATATTGATATCAATATGTGACCACGTTTATATATTGATATGTGATATTGATATGATAGGAAACAATCCATATGACGACAACAATGATAAATTAGACAACAATCTATTTTATAATGCTTCAGTTTAAAATATAGCATATGCATTTTTAAAAACATGTTTATATTGTTTTAAGGGACATGTTACATATTATTGTTTTTGTTTAGAAGATAGCATTTCAGTTTTAAAAACATGTTTTATTTTGTTTTAAGGACATGTTTCCTATTTGTTTCAGTTGAAAAGATAGCGAATTCCTCCCTAGGAAATTACTTATCTGATATTGGAATTGGAAAATAGTTAAAATGAGCTATTTGTATTGCTAATAATGATTTTAATGGGTATAGAGTGATTTATATTGCAATAGAATTTGTTACGCAAAGAGTTTAATGTATTGTATGAATTTTATAGTCGTCAGGATTCCTTTCATCTCGTTGACTTTTCGATGGGGTGCTTGGGTTAGTCGTCTTGTGTTTCGACAGTTAATTTGGTCTCCTAGCGCATTGAATCTTCCTGGGTTATTGGTCTAGATGTGTTATGTTGCGTTAGGGTTACCGTCACGCCTATCGCCTCATGACAACATGATTCCTGATGAGGGGATCATTGCACACCCAATGGATAGAGGCGAATTATAACCGGGCTGGAGTTTGTGCTTACGGATGTGGGCATTGTTCGTGGTAACGGTTGTTGGTACTTGGCTTTGTAACGCCTTAAGTCGTCAGGGTTTTGCGTGAAGTAGAGGTTTCTAGTTCCTAGTCATCAAAGCCATTGTGTTGATTTGTTGATCATGTCCTTTATCTTGTAGGTGTCGTCTTTCCTGTGTTGGGTGGGTAGTTGTGTTTATCTGTCCTTGTTTATCGCATGTTTCATCCATTTTCCTAATGTTATAGTATGCTAATTCGTTGTTGTATGTTTCTTGATCTGCATTCATTGTGTTTGTTGTCAAATTGCGGTGTTTATCTGTTGTCGGTGTTTCCTTCTTGCTATATATATCTATATCTATATCTATATCTATCTATCTATCTATCTATCTATCTATCTATCTATATATATATATATATATATATATATATATATATATATATATATATATATATATATTCTTTTGCGTTGCATCGCATGTAGTCTTAACAACGAGGTCGTTACATATGGTATCAGAGCAGTTTCAAGCCTGCGACTGTGGATCACTAGGATTTCCACTGTAGTAAACCCTTGAGTATTAACCTAACATTAATTAAAACTTTAACATGTCCATGTGGTGATCTCGATTAGAGTATGCCACAGAGGTTCGTGGTGTGGTGCCATGGAAGGAGGTGTGATGCCTCTAGAGGTGCCCACACCCTCGGAGTCTAACACCCAAGGGGAAGAACAAGTCCTTGGGCTGGATTCAATTATTGTAAGGGATGAAGATGGTCTAACAAGGTCCTTCCAGGGATTTTCAAAAGCCTTGATTCATCATCTGTAATGAGATGAGGCCAGGGATCCTGCACCACTGAGGGTCCACATCATGCACAGCCAATACCGTTAGTATTCATCGTGAACTCGAGAAGGTCAATTTTACCGAGTTCTTGGGTGCCCCGGATGGTGCAGTCATTAAGGCATGGTTGGAGAATATGGCAATGTGCTTTCACTTCGCGACTATACCTCCAGCATGAAGGTATGCATGGCGATCTCTCCACTGGAGGGGAGTGATCTTTTGTGGTGGAAGACGCTCCTGCCGCATTTGAACATGGTTGTCGAAGACATGTCATGGGAACTGTTCGAGGAATGATTCCAGAAGAGGTATCTTCTAATGAATTCATTGAATGCCATCTCAATGAGTTCAATGCCTTGTGATAGGGTGGTGTTACGGTGCTCGAGTATGAGGCCCATTTTTGGAGCTGCTTCGGTATGCTCCGCACTTGAATACTAAGAAACTTAAAGTCAACAGGTTCGTGTTGAGACTTAATAGAAACATTCGTGAAAAGGTTAGAATTATGATGCCTCAAACCTTGCATGATTTCATTTAGAAGGCCCTCATAGTAGAAGAGGAGCTTATCAGCATGGTTCAGAGTAGGACTCCAGCGAGACCCGCAGGGCAGGTGTCATCTAGTGCAAAACAGCCTCAGACACCAGCTAGACATTCACCAAAATATTGTGGATTCCAAAGAGGATCCACTTTCACTACACCTCGTTGACCAACGCCTCAGCAGTGGACTCCTTACTATTGTTGACCAGAGCCTTAGTATTTTGATAGATCCTGGTGCTACTGACAGTTTCATTTCTGGTGCAGCGCTAAAAATAAATAAGGTAAAGGTAGTCAAACAGGGTGAGTTTAGCTTTGTATAAATGGATTTGAGACCCAAATAAAATGTTGGAGGGAAGGTTACAGGATGTAGCCTTAACTTGGGAGATTTTGTCACCAGGGCCAACTTGTATGTCATGATCTTAGGATCTTATGACATCGTGATCGGTATGGACTGGTTGGAATCATCACGAGGAGATACTCAACTGTAAGATGAAATGGTTGAGATTGGTTGACTATGAGGGACAAAGATGTGTGATTGTAGGTCGGAACCAGGGAGTTCCCTGAGGTTCATCTCTTCCTTGCAACTACTCAAGATCATGTGCAAGGGATGTAATATTTATGTGATCCTTGTGTTAAATGAGAAAGGAGTAGCAAAAGGTATAGAACACCTTCTGGTGGTGAGAGAGGTTGCAGACATCTTCCCTGAGGACTTACCTGGGATGCCGCTAGAGAGGAAAATGGAATTTACCATAGACCTAAAATCGGGGACTGAAACGATAGCAAGAACACCTTATCGGATGTCGACTCTCGAGTTACAGGAGTTGAAAATGAAACTAAAGGACTTGTTGGACCTGGGACTTATACGCTCAAGTGTGTCACCGTGGGGTGCACCTTTTATTGTCACTCGAAATAAGGATGGGTCATGGAGACTTTGCATTGACTACCATCAATTGAACAAGGAAATGATCAAGAATCAGTATCTGTTTCCAAGGATTGATGATGTGTTTGATCATATGAAAGGTGCGACGGTGTTTTCAAAGATCGACTTGAGATTAGGGTATCACCAGTTATGCATCAAGGAGGATGACGTCCCTAAGACTGCCTTTAAGGCTAGGTTGGTACATTACGATTTCACCGTTTTACCTTTTGGACTAACGAACGCCCCGGGGGTATTTATGTGTTTGATGAACGGGGTGTTGTGTGAATACTTGGACAAGTTTGTCCAAGTATTCATTGACGATATTATGATTTATTCTCAGACAATGGAGGAGCATGACGAACACTTTATCTTGGTACTACAGTGTCTGCGAGAGAACACATTTTATTAGGAAATTGTCTAAATGCTCGTTTTATCAATCTAAGATTCAGTACTTAGGGCATGTCATCTCTGACGAAGGTATTGCCATGGATCCTACAAAGGTAGAGGCTATTATGGAATGTCCTGCATTGACGAATGTCCCCGAAGTGTGTAGCTTCATAGGTTTAGCAGGATACTATCGAAGGTTCGTCGAGGGATTTTCGAAGATAGAAAATCCGATTATGGAATTGGAGAAGAAGAACAAGAAGTTTGTTTGGACCGAGAAATGTGTGGAATAATTTTGTAGGCTCAAGGAGATGTTCACAACAACAATGATACTAAAGGTCCTTGACATGGACGCAGACTTTTTGGTATGCACTGACGCATTCAAGGAAGGCTTATGTGGGGTCTTGATGCAAAACGATCAAGTGATCGCTTACATCTCGCGAAATTTGAGACGACATGAGGAAAATTGTGCAATGCATGATTTGGATTTGTTAGCCATTGTTTATGCCTTGAGAATTTGGAGACATTGCTAGATTGGACAAAAATTCGAACTAAGAACAGATCATTATGGAATACAACACATCTCTACACAAAACGACTTGAACATGCAACAATGGCATTGGTCGAAATTTTTTAGCAATTATGATTTCGAGATTACTTACATAAAGGGAATAATGAACAGAGTGGGGATGTGTTGAGTTAGATACCACACATATTTTCTATGATTACTCTTCAGATGAATCTACATGAAAATATTCTAACTTTACAGTGCGATGAATATTGGTACAAAGAGGTCAAGTATTTTATCGGACATAACACAATGATGGTACCAAGATTTGAAGGATTTACGTTTGATGATGATGGATTATTGAGATTTAAAAATTGAATTTACATACCACCAAACGACAAGTTGAGGAGTTTGATCCTAAACAAGGCTCACAAAACAGTGTACATGGCTCACTCGGGAGTCACAAAGATGAGGGAAGACCTTAAACCCTTGTTATTATGGAAAGGAATGAAGGCAGACATAGTCAACTACATGGAATGATGTATAGAATGTCAGTAATTGAAGGATGAACATAAACATCCAGCAGGATTACTACAGCCACACGCTATTCTAGAATCGAAATGGGAGGTCATTTCGATGGATTTCATTGTTGGATTGTGAATGACGGCAAGGAGACACAACTCAATTTTTTTTGGTAGTCAACACTCTAAAAAAGAGTTCTCATTTTATTCTTGTGTGTATGGCATATCAGGCAACTGACACAACTAGAGTTTGTTGGAAGATTGGTTGTTGTCATTGATGTCAACCCTAGTCATGGGTTTTGGACCACAAGATTGATGAAGGTATTTGGACATGAAGGACAATGCACATGCAGATAAAACACCCATGGATGGATAGTATACATCATTTTGTTTATGGTGGTATGTAGAATGTCAAGTGGATCCTCATGGTTGAGGAGAAATGAATTTTTGAAGATGACAAAGTGAATTGAAGAAGGAAGTACATGTAGGCCTTGAAGATAATTAAAGAAAAGAATTACAAAATAAGAAAGTTCAGGTCGGCCCTAATGTTAAAATGAAGTGACATAAATGGTATAAATAAATATCATTATACATTCATTTGATACAAGTCAAATTTTAAAGGAAATCAAAAGTAAACAAAGCCGGATTTCAAGGGAGGATGAAGTCTTTTGGTGATGTGTTCTAAGGTATGTTATTTTCAGGTCATCTTACCATTTTGGCTATAAATTTGTTTCTAGAACGATTCATATGGTGAAATCTCCATGGTATTGAGAAGACATATCAAGTTACCTTTGGTAAAAATTTCAGCTCTTGATTCACTATAATTATGGAGATACACTCTGTGGAAGATAGGATTTGTGACTAGTCCCGAAGCTAGTCAATAAACAGGTGTTCTGGGTAAAACAGTTATAACTTATTCATAGAGAATCCAAATAAAGTGAGACAAATTTCATTGGAAAGGGTACAGACTGTATTTTCTTGTGTATGAGTTTCAAAATCGAATGTTAAATATTGAGCGCGGGGAATTCTGTGCAAGTTCACTCTCCCAAATAGAACATAATTGAATAAAGTCTACCATTCTTTCTATAACTTCTTTTTGGGGAGGATTAAAGGAGTGAAACTTGGAGGAGTTTCAGAGAATACATTGAGTATTATTAACTAGAGGATCAGAGTACTCCAAGAATTGAAGAATTGCATAAATTGAAGAAGTCTCAGGAAGCATTATCAGGTTCTATGTGATGATTGGTTGATGGTGATGATTTAATGTAAAGTTTTATTATCTCTCATATATTCTTGGG
>ML776753.1:214668-253920 GCA_009831015.1 Picea engelmannii | reverse complement strand
TATGTGATGATTGGTTGATGGTGATGATTTAATGTAAAGTTTTATTATCTCTCATATATTCTTGGGTGGAAGGAAGGGGCAAGGATGGAGAGTTCAAATCTCTCTTGATATTGGAGGATTGTATATTCCTCTTGGAGTTTTATATGCTCCCTTTACATTTGGAAGTTGTAGCTCCCTTTGGAAGTCATTACTTCCCTTGAACAATAACTATTGATTATTTCTCATATATTGTGCATGGTGTACTGTGGTGTATTTGTGTAACTCGTATACTATTGTTCATTTCTCATTGGATATAATTGAATGGTTTAAGTATAAGTTGAAAAAGGTTTTAAATTGTACTTGATATTGATTCACCCCCATCTCAGTATCAACAGAGTTTTCATCGGTGAGATTGTGAGGCTACATGGTGTACCTAAGAGGATTATATCTGTTCGAGGATTAGTGTTTACTAGACGATTTTGGACTAGTTTCCAAGAGGCCTTGGGAACCCAAATTAACTTTAGTACTATGTATCACCTAGAGAAAAATGGGCATACCGAATGAACAAACCAAATATTGGAGGACATGTTGCGCATGCATGTGAAGGACCAACATAAGTGTTGGGAGGGATTATTTACATTGGTAGAATTTGCGATAATGACAGTTATCAAAGCACCATTAAGATGGTTCTTTTCAAGTTTCTTTATGGGAGACCATGTCAGACGCCTTGAGTTGGGATCTGCTTGAGGATAGGGTCCTAGTGGGACTAGAAGCGATCTAAGAAATGGAATATCAAATA
This sequence comes from Picea engelmannii, assembly GCA_009831015.1. Taxonomy (NCBI): domain Eukaryota; kingdom Viridiplantae; phylum Streptophyta; class Pinopsida; order Pinales; family Pinaceae; genus Picea; species Picea engelmannii. The sequence continues at coordinate 253,142 of ML776753.1, read as the reverse complement.
AAAACTATAAGACAAAGGATCAAGGAAGTGTAGGATCGATACATGAGTTATGTTGATGCACATCGTGTCAACCGTAGTTATGATGTTATCTTGTGGGTGAAACCACATAATGGTTCGATCAAGTTTTGAAAGGGTGCTAAACTATCTCCTAGGTTTGTGGGATCCTGCGAGATAGTGGAAAAGAGAGGCTTATGGCCTATTGAATAGCCTTTCCTGCTTCTTTGAGGCGTATGCACGATGTTTTTCATGTATCTATTTGAGACATTATATTAGTGACCCTACACGTGTTATTGACATGAGTTCCTTGCAGGTATCAAATGAGGGTGTGCTCACAGCAGAGCTGATTTGTATTCTAAACCATCGCATTGACAACTACGATGTCGAACAATAGATTAGGTCAAGGTCCAGTGGGACAAAAATAGTTCGCACTCGGTGACCTAGGAGGATGCATATGATATGCGCAAGAATTTTCCATTTTTGTTTGATAGATAGACTTATGATACCGTGACACACTTTATTTCAGCATTTATATACTGTGAAACTTCAGAACAAAGTTTAGACCAAGAGGGGGTGTATGTAACGTCCCTCTTTTGCATGCACTGAGCAAACTTATTCTTTGAGGACACTTGCTTGCAAGTGATCCAGATTATTATACTATCGGTCATTCGATTATGATTATGAGACATTATGGATTGACGATATGTTATTTTGTAGTATTCACATAGACAGGTGTTATTGACTGGGTTCTCTTGAGTGTGCAGGACTTTGGACATTGAGGATGCAGAGGCATCAATGAAACCCCTTAGACTCCAGATCAAGTTAGGGAGATTACTATTGGGTTTGAATGTTATTGATATGACACATGTACATAAGATTAGATGTTATGATGATTGATTATTGTTGTTGACATGATTTTTTGATGGATGCAGGCTGATGATAGATTGTTGACCGGACTCACATGTGGGGTAGAGGGGTCACACAGAACAACCAGAGACTTGAGGGAGAGGTGTGGACAACAACCCTGCCACAACCTACTAGCACTCCCATTGTGGCTCGAACTATAGGTTAACAATTACCTAGTTCAAGAAGACCCACAATGTCATGAGAGAAGATTGTGACAGTCGTTCACGATGATTCTAAGGGGTGCACAATAATGCAGGGTCCTTATTCCTTAGAGGCCCTTAGTCTCCCACAACATCACCTGGAGGAGTATTGACACCAGTGGGTTTTCACATCTACCAAAGTCATTCAAGAGGCAAGTGGCACCCTTGGAGCATGTACTACGTCCTGAAGGGCACGTCGTGCAATGAAAATGGAAAGAGCCGAATGGCACCCTTGGAGCACGCAGTGCATACTAAAGGGAACATCACACAAGGAAAATGGAAGGAGGCAAGTGGCACCCTTGGAGCACCTAGTGCGTTCTGAAGGGCACGTCGCGATTTTAACTGGTAAGTGAATAAAAATAGATGGCCTTAAAATGAATGATGTGATGAGTAGGATTTAAAAACATTTTTCCATAATAAAAATGTCTCTCGGCCTAATGAAATTACAACCTAGGTCTAATTAGAACATGTGGTAAAAAATAATAATAATTGAACATGTAACAAGAAGGGGGGGTAAGAAATTCAAATTTATTTATTAAAGTCAAAATTATAATGGAGGATTAAAATTTTAAAAAGGGAAATGGTTGTTTTTATCTATTTTTTCTAATATTATTTTAGTTAAAAAGAAAAGAGGGTAAATGGTTGTTTTATCTACACTTGATAAACCGATTTTTAGTTCAAAAGGAAAAAGAGGGAAACTTAAAAGAAATAGGAAACTTAAAGAAAAAGGGGAAACCTAAAGAAAAGGGGAAACGTAACGAAAACGTTGAATGTCTAAATTAATAAGGAATCTTGCCTTGGGAACTTGCTATTTTTGAACTCAACTAGGAATTAAGTAAGGCGTAAGTCATTTAAGATTTGTAAGGGAATATTGGGATACCAAGGAGCATTTTTAGGAATGCATTTAGGTGGGTGAGGGTAATAGGAATAATTAATTAATTAATTAAACTAATTTTCTGGTGCAACTAGGGGATGGGTGACATGTGTACAAAGGAGATTTTTCCTAATTAAAATTAATAAAAAAAGGAAATTAATGATAATTTGGGAAACTAATTACTTAAAAACAATATAAAATGGATGGAGGAGGAGGAGTATGGATATCATCTTTTTGCGTATCGTTATGCTGCTGGAATTTTACTTGACTAAACTTTCTCTTGTGGGAGTTGGGATACCTAGCTTGGGTAACGAGTGATAGCTCGACCTTGTGAGGTGAGCTGGGTGCTAGCAGTTCTGTGGTATTGTGTGTGTGGTCCATTTGCAGCTCGGGGGGATCAAAGGGAAGAAGAGTACCCCTAGTGTTGGCTGGGAGGTACAAGTGAGGTCAGATTGGTCAGTAGGCAAGAGCTGGATGGAGCGCGCATGGGACAATGACTCGGAGCTTTTGCATTTGGCTACGGTATGCATGTGTATGTTTTGAATGGTAGTTAATATTGTTCATGCACTTTCTCTACTACAATTCTATTGTGTTAAGATTTTGTTTATTCATCGTTTTATGGTCAAGAACTTAAAGTCATCCCAGCCTTATGCTCGTTGTATTTGATTTGATTTCCTATGTCGAACCCCACTCTGATTGCTATGACTTATCTATGTTGTTTTATTGATTATTAGGAAGAAATTTGTGTTTTTCCCTTATTCCTTTAGTTATTAGTCTGTGCCTGAGCAGTCAGCCAAGAGCCGAATTGACGGTCGTCAATTCGGAGTTTAAAGACCTATATATTGAAATTCCGTAGTTTCCTATGCATGGATAATGAGTGAAGGATAATTTCGCCAGTTATCAAACCCTTACTTACATATGTGACTTTCTCTTATGATTGATCTCAATTCCTTACACCTTATTGTGGATGAGTATCTGTGCATTTGATTGATCCATTGTCGAATGATTAGTCTTGCACCTTCTTGTGAATGAGTATCTATGTGCCTTGATTTATTAAAACTTTGATTTTCTCTGCGTTTTTAATTGCTAAAACTTGGATAAACCTCTAAGTCTTGAATGCCAAATATCTGCACTTTCTTGTGACTGATTACATCTATGTTTTCTGGTGGTTGCTTTCTTCTACATTTTCCTGTGATTGATTATATTTGAGTTTTCTTGGAGTCTTTACTCAGCCTTCACACCGCTAATTTCTGGGTAATTTACCCATCCTTTACACAGTAGTTACACCATGATTTTCATGGCTCATTACCCAGCTTTTCCCCTATGATTTTCGTGGCCTTTCCCATAATGATTTTACTTGGCAGCTAATTCATTTTCACATAGCATTTGCATTCATTTTTACATAGAGTTTGCATTCGTTTTTACCCAAATTATTACATGGCGGTTGCATTAGTTTGCATTCATTTTACATAGTTCGAATTTTTTTCCCCCAAGTCTTTACATAGCGTTTTATATCGAAGGTTAACGAATCTAAATAGATGTAAGTTTTATACGCAGAGAAAATAAATAAATGTGATTTTTATAGAGTTTTAATACAATGAATCTATGTACAACAAGTATACCTAGACTTAATTTCTATACCCAACAAATCTAAATAGTTGTAATTTCTATACACAATGACTCTAAATAGATGTAATTTATATGGAGTTTTAATTTCTCTTTTTAAATGAAAATTCACAGTGAAATTTCCTGACAGAGATGTAAAGTTTATGGAGTTTTAAATTCCCTTAAATGTAGCTAGACACCGATTTTCATTTTAGGATAGTGATTTATTCTTTAACAACAATTTTATTTTTGGGCATTTTCTCGGCATTTAATTTCACTTTTAACATGTATTTTGCACTATGAGTCTGATGGGCAACGATCCATTCTCCTTAGAGTTTCAATTCCACACTAAACATATTTATTATACAACGAATTGTATGTTGTGTAGCTATATGACAGCGAAATTGTGTGTGGTAGTGACTTTGCGAATGACAACGATATGGCTATGACTGTGTAACAACTACGTTTTGACTGTGTATTTGGTTGGGTGTAAATATTGCATTGTATGTTGTGTGTGACAGAGACCTCCCTTTGGTATTAACGATTGAATGGCAGTGATATCTTGTAGCAAATGGACAACGACTTACCATTAATGTTGACAGCAAGATATATATATAAATCCTTGCTAATTTATTTTATATTTGTTAATCCGGTGTAAAAGACAACATTACATTTGATTGTTAAAATTGTTATGTTGATAAAGGGACAACGAAACATAGGGTTTAAATCACAACGATTTTATTTATAACATGTTGATAACATAGCGATAGCATATTTTATTAATGGTGATTTTATTAATAACATATAGATAAGTATGTCGACAACGATTTTACTCATAATCACATGATAGCATATTGACAACGATTGATAGTGTTTATTTGTTGGACAACGATTATTTATTGATATGTGATATTGATATCAATATGTGACCATGTTTATATATTGATATGATAGGAAACTATCCATATGATGACAACAATGATATATTAGACAAGAATCTATTTTATAATGCTTTAGTTTAAAATATAGCATATGCAGTTTTAAAAACATGTTTATATTTTTTTAAGGGACATGTTCCATATTATTGTTTCTGTTTAGAAGATAACATTTTAGTTTTAAAAACATGTTTTATTTTGTTTTAAGGACATGTTTCCTATTTGTTTTAGTTGAAAAGATAGCCAATTCCTCCCTAGGAAATTACTCATCTGATATTGGAATTGGAAAATAGTTAAAATGAGCTATTTGTGTTGCTAATAATTATTTTAATGTGTACAGAGTGTTGTATATTGAAATAGAATTTGTTACACAAAGAGTTTAATGTGTTGTATGAATTTTATAGTCGTCAGGATTCCTCTCATCTCATTGAATTTTCGATGGGGTGGTTGGGTTATTCGTCTTGTGTTTCGACAATTAATTCGGTCTGCTAGCACGTTGAATATTCTTGGGTTATTGGTCAAGATGTGTTATGTTGTGTCAGGCTTATTGTCATGCCTATTGCCTCATGATGGCATGATTCCTGATGAGGGGATCATTGCGTGCCCGATGGATAAAGATGAATGGTAACCTGGCTGGAGTCTATGCTTCCCGATGTGGGTGTTGTTCGTGGTAACAGTTGTTGGTACTTGGTTTTGTAACACCTTAAGGCGTCATGGTTTTGCCCGACGTAGAGGTTTTTAGTTCCTATTCATTGAAGCCACTATGTTGGTTTGTCGATGATGTCCTCTATCTTGTAGGCTTCATCTTGCTTATGTCGGATGGGTAGTCGTGTTTATCTGTCCTTGTTTATTGCATGTTTCACCCAGTTTTCTGATGTGATAATATGTCGAGTCATTGTTGTCTGTTGCTTGATCTACATGCAATGTGTTTGTCGTCAAATTGCATTGTTTAACTGTTGTCAGTGTTTTCTTCTTGCTAAACTAAAAAAAAAAAAAAAGTCTTTTGCATTGTGTCACATGTAGTCATAATGACGGGGTCATTACACACCCCGTTCATAAAACTCATAAATACCCCAGGGACGTTCATCAGTCCAAAAGGTAAAACAATAAACTCATAATGTCCAAACCTCATCTTAAAAGAAGTCTTATGGATATCGTCCTCTTTGATCTGTAACTGGTGATGCCCTGATATCAAGTCGATCTTTGAAAACATCGTCGTGCCTTTCATCTGATCAAACAGATCATCAATACTTGGAAACATATATTGATTCTTGATCGTTTCCTTTTTCAATTGATGGTATTCAATGCATATTTTGCACAAACCATCCTTCTTCCGCATGAAAATAACAGGTGCACCCCACGGTGACAGACTTGGATGTATAAGTCCTAGGCCCAACAACTCCTTTAGTTTTATTTTCAACACTTGTAACTTAGGGGTCAACATCCGATAAGGCATTCTTTCTATCGGTTCAGTTCTTGGTTTTAGGTCGATTGTAAATTCCAATTCCCTCTTCGGCAACATCCTAGGTAACTTCTCAGGGAAGACGTCCACAAATTCTCACACCACCAGAAGGTTTTCTAGACCTTACATTATTCCCTTGTAGTTTAAATAAAGGATCACATATAGCTTACATACCTTGCACATGCTCTTCCGTAGATACAAGAAAGAGATGAACCTCAGGGAAAATCCCTGGTTCCGACCTACAATTATGCGTCTTTTTCCATCATCATTGACCAAGATCAATCGTTTCATCTTACAGTTGAGTATCACCTCATGCAATTCGAACCAGTCCATACCGATCAGGATGTCATAACACCCTAAGATCATGATGTACAGGTTGGCCCTGGTGGAAAAATCTCCCAGGTTAAGGCTACAACCCATAACCTTCCCTCCAACCTTTTGTTTGTCTCTTGAAGCCATTTATACAAAGCTAAACTCATCATGTTCGACTGTCTTTACCTTAATTACTTTTAGCGCCACACTAGAAATAAAACTCTTTGTAGCACCTGGATCTATAAAAATACTAAGGTTTTGGTTAGCGACAATACTTGATGTCTCGAGCACAGTCAAATGGTGCTCTCCCTGGTGGTTATTCACCGCTACATGAATCCGATAGGCCTTGACCAAATCTCCCACGGTAGTGGGTCCAGCTGATCTAGATGCTCTGGTCCTATCCACTAAGCAGTCATGCTAGTAATGTGGCACTCCACATGTCCAACACCATTTCTTCATTCCAATACTCATGTTACCTGAAGTAGAAGTGGATGGCCCACCAGCATGAAACCCTAGTTTGTTCTGCTGAACAGGCCTAAACTACTGTTGTTACGGTCGACGCTGGTGCTGGTGCTATGGTCCTCAGTAAGGAGTCTATTGTTGAGGTGCCTGACGCCATGGTGTAGGGTATGTGAATCCTTTCTGAGTGCCTCAAATCCTAGTGAATGTCTAGCTAGTGTTTGATGCTACTATGTACCATATGACACTTCTCCCGTTGGTCTCGCTGGAGTCCTTCTCTGACCCTCACTGAATAGCTCCTCCTCAAGGGCCTTCTGAACAACATCATGCAAGGTTTGAGGCATACAAATCTTCACCTTTGCACGAATGCTGACATTAAGGCCGAACACAAACTTATTGACATTAAGTTTATATGTATTAAGGTGAAGAGCATACCGAAGCAACTCCATGAAATGGGCCTCGTACTTGGGCATCGTACGGTCACCCTGTCGCAAGGTGTTGAACTCATTGAGATGACGCTCAATGAATTCCTCATATAGATACCTCTCTCAGAACCGTTCCTCGAACAGTTCCCATGACACATCTTTGACTGCCATGTTCAATTGTGTTAGGAGTGTCTTCCACCATAGAAGAGCGCTCCCCTTCAGTTGAAATACCGCCATGCAGACCTTCATGTTGGAGGTATATTCACGAAGTTAAAATCACATCTCCATATTCTCCAACCATGCCTCAATGGCTGCGTCGTCTGGGGCACCAAATAACTTGGGAAATTTGACCTTCTTGAGTTCACGATGAATGCTATTGGTACCAACCGGAGTGCACAGTGGACCCTCGGGTGGTGTCGATGCCTTGGCCTCATCTCTATCTAAACAACTGATCAATGCCTCAAACATCTTCTGAAAGGACCTCATCAACCCAACCACGTCACCCACAACTATTTGTTCCTACCTGAAAACATGTTCGTCTCCATGGGGGTTAGACCCCTTGGGCATGGATGCTATTGGGGGCGTTGCGCCTCCTCCCCTAGCACCCCGTCGTCTTCCTCTGTGACGTCCTCTAACCATGATTACCTACACGAATACAAATAAATTTAATTAGAAACATTACAATAAAATGTGTAATCAAATGAATCCGTAGTGATCCCAAGTCATGGGTCGAACTGACTCTGATACCATATGTAACGAACCCCATCGTTACAACAACAAGCCTCACATAACAAGTAAATTTTTTTTGTGTGTGTAGAAAGGTAATAATGACATTACACTCACATTGCAACAGGACGACGAACACAACGCATGCAAATCACACAACAACAATGTAACGACCTAACATACTAGCACATCAAGCACCTAGAAGCAGCGTACGACATACACACAGATGAAGAATAAGAATGACTACCCGCCCATCCTACCCTGCAATGCTTAGGACCTCCAGGACGCATAAGCAACGCTCAAGCCCAGGTTCCCATTGATTTTTAACATTTAAGGTCTCAAGGTTGGTGACTGTTTTGAGGAAGAAAGAGGTGTCTACATTCCACCCAACACAAGCAGACCAAGCCTAATAAGCTAAGACAATCATCATAACAACCAAACTTAATTACACAAGTAACTAGAACCCTTGATGTGAGCAAAAACCAATCACAGTAAACGTTTACAAATCCAAGTACAAACATCAATTATAATTAACAACAACACCCTCAACGAGAAGTGCATGACCCAAGCCAGGCATCATATGTGCTTATCAATCTATGCACGCAATGATCTTAATTCAAGGAATCATGTCACCAGATCGTGACAAGTGTGCAAGGAACCCAAGCGCAACGTAAAAGGGGACTATAACCCTCAATCAAACACCATTCCCGTGTTTCTTGAAACCAACTATTACTATCACACATTAAACAAAAACTATAATGAAAGCACTCTAATCAATCAAGCCAAGCAAGGCACAAATAAATATTCACACAATAGGGTTAAATTTTGCATCTATCTAGAAGAGTCTTCAAGGAAATTTACTGTCCTAGTACTATTCAAGCTCAAACACCCAACCTCAGCTACTATGGAAACTTAAGGAAGGGCTTCCCTGCCTTCCTTTAGAATAAGACAACCCTTCAAACCTCACGGATAAAGCGACTTATGATTAGTAAATGCAATTTGTCTGAGGAGGGTTCCATTGACTACACTAAAGAATTTTAGAAGTCCTTATTAGTTCCTTGTTCTAAGGGAAAAACAACTTTTAAACACGATAAACACAATGATCATCATTAACCATTAATCTGATTCAAGAAGCGTGTTAAACTATTGAAGGATAAAACACCATGACCATAATGGAAATATTTTAACAGTTGTAAAAAGAGACATTTGAGCTATCAAGGACATAAATTCCATAATCATCGTTCCACCGCTACAACTTTTATAGATCCCAATTATTCAATTTATTCCACATGCAATCACTATTTCATTGCAACTCTGCCCAATTGCTTGATCATAGATTAACTTATTCAAACCGCGCAAAAGAAATTAAATGATTAAAAGGGATATATGCTATATTCATAAATTAAATTATGATAAAACTGTGTAATCTCAATTGAACTGATCCATAAAAGTTGATGCAAAACTATTAACTATTATCGGTCACTAAAAATTGAATCATTATAAAACTATTATAAGCACAAATCAATGGGGTTATCTAGAGTTGATACCCAACTATTAGAATTATTATACGGTTGGTCATAATCCTGTGATGTGACCACTAGAATAAAAAATAAAAGGGAACCATTAATCGAAATCAAATATTATTAAGAGAAAGAGACCGTTGATCGATTTACTACTAGGAACGAATATAATTACAAGGGCACAATGGCTATTTTATTCTCAGTCATACTCACAACATATAAGAAGGAAAAAATGGTTAGGTTAAAAGAGATTGTTGCTAGTACAAAACAATCATATTGTCCAGGAAAAAGATACCCTGACCCAAGGAGATATCACGCTATAGTGAGAACCGACGTGGGTAAGGGAGAGCATCTAGCGACCTGAGCAAGAACCTGAGACCGACAGAAAAATGAATACACTGACGATATCAATGAAACTGACAGAATCACTCCACCTGTCAGCTTGAGCTTCCATAGGGATTTCAGTCATCTGAAAGGAAGGAAATCAAAGGATTTCAGTCATCTAAAAGGAAGGAAATCAAATCAGTGTAGGAAATTTGGGTACGCTAAAGGAAACACCCCACTCACATCGGAGGTTGTCATAATCTTATTGAAGAGTAAGTTGTTTGGGTAACCACCACTAGAGCGATGTGTAATGGAGAATGTGTTTGCAACACTCTACGCATGAGTTGTTCCAAAATCCCTTCGGGCCTATCCCTTTTGTATACATCATTTAATTTGATAAAAGAGAAACTTGATATTAATATAATAATATAACCAGAAGTAATTAACGTTAAGAATTCCCAACACATCCAATAGTTATCAGAAATTTTACACCATTTCTGGAAATGGTCATGAATAATTTACCCCATTCAACAAGTTCTTATCCACTAATGTTAACTCCTCTTTCAGATCACGATAGAGAGAGTGTATTCAAAACTACTAGGTCTTATATCACGAGTCTAGTGTCGATACATCGACGGGTCTCATTCCGAAAGAAAGTACCCATGTCAACCATCTGCCAAGAGCGCCTAAATATCGATTTATGAGTTCTCTTGGTACAGTGGAAATTTTCCAAGAGAAAACAAAACCTTGGCTGGTAACAGGCAAAAAGGGGGCATCCCAAAAATATCTGTCTCTTCTCCAGTGGTCGCATGAGGTACAAGATGGGTTTAAGTGCCAGTCTGAAGAAGGTTTATGGTCGTAGGCAAGGTTGAGGGTAAAGGAACACTCTCAAGGTTGAATAACAAAATTGATGCATTGCATAAATAAATAATAATACAAGTAATAACTATATTATGTTGGTCAGTGATTGATTTAAACAAAACTTTACATGTAAACAAAACTATATTTGTTGGACAATTCTTAGGGCGCTACAGCTCATAAACAAATTACATGTAACTAAATCTAAAATGGACCCCCTTTCTTTTGTTGCATTAGAGGAATTAATTAGATTAAAAGTGAATAACATCAATGTGGGCAATCTATTGTTGCGCTACAGAGAAAATATAATACATATAAATAAATCCAAATGGACCCTTTCCTTTGCTTCTCTCCAGGAAGTAATTGAAATACATGTGAATAAAATCAATATAGGTATTTCTTTTTCTACGCTACAGGAAGTAATTATATTACATGTGAATAAAATCAATGTGGGCATTCTTTTGCTGCACTACAGAGAAAATAGAATACAGATAATTAACAATTTCAACAACTCTATTCCGCAGAAACAAAAATTTAGTTACCCTTTTACAATTTCACACGGGCGCACTATCGCCCAGATAAATACTCATATGCATAAACTAAACAAGTCTTTTTCTTTTAACACCATCTACACATGCGAACCTTAGGCATTAGAGAAATGCATAAACAATAAATTTAGCTACTAATCAATACAAGTATACACATGCGTACCATAGCCAAATGCGAAGAACCGGAAGTGACAGTCATGTGCTCGCGCTCTGTCCAACTCCGACTTGCCGACCGATGAGACCTCACTGGTACCTCCCAGCCAATGCTAAGGGTACTCTTCTTCCCCCTGAGCCCCCCGAGCTGGAAAGGGGCCACACACACATTACCAGAGAATGATAGCTGCCCAAATTGCCTCACAAGGTCAAGGTACCACTCGTTGTTCGAGCTGGGTATCCCCAACTCCCATAAGAGAAAATTCAGTCAAGATAAAATTTTGGCAGCATAACGTTACGCAAGCCATATGTGATCCATACTCCTCCTCTGCCATGCTTTTTATAGAGTTTTCAAGTGATTAGTTTCCCAAACCCTAATTAGATTCCTTTTTCATTTAATTCATTAATAAAAACCTCCCCCACAAACATGTCGCCTGATCCCCTAGTTGCACTAGAAAATCAATTTTATTTATTAATTAAATTTACCTATTTTCCTCACCCACCTAAAAGTGTTCCTAAAAACTCTCCTCAGTGTCCCAATATTCCCTTACAATTCTTAAATGACTTACGCCTTACTTAAATCATAGTTGAGTTCATAAGTGTTAGACAACTGAGAGGGGGTGGTTAATCAATTGTTACTATGCTTAAACAATTATACCCATTTTAAACTCATTACATAACACTTAATGATGATCAAAATAATTCAGGGAAGTAAGAAATAGAGTATTCAACATCAATCACACACATGAAGTACATAGAGATAGATATTTCTGAGGAAACCCATAAAGGGAGAAAACCTCTTCTTCTTAATATGATAGGTAGTCTTTATTTTATGTGCATTATCATTCTTATGAGCACTGACTCTTTGTGAGGCTACCACCTTTGTTTTAAAATATGCAACTTGTTGAGATCACCAACTCTCTAGTTTCTCTAGAACCCACTAGAAGGAAGCACCAACTCCCTGAGTGTTCCAGCACCAACTGGATGGAAGCACCAACTTCCAGTCACACAGGCACTAACGTATATAAAAAAGAACAATGGTTCTCCCTTGCACCACCCCACCACCCTGGTTTTTCTAGCTACAACTAGATGGAAGCTACAACTCCCTGTGTTCAAGCACCCACTTTAAACTCTGAGGACAATAGTCCTCCCTAGCACTACCCTACCACCCTAAGATATAAATCTTTTCTTGCTAAAATTTATTACAGTGATACAACATTTATCAATGACTTACCAGTCGCATCATTGTTTTGTTACACTACTCTGCTCTACCTGCATTAGTGTCTTTCTGCTCAGATCTTCTTGCACTTTATGCTCTGTGTGCCATGTCCGTTCGATGCACTATGCCTCCCCTGTAAACTTTCTCACTCTATTCAGGTTGTATTCTTCATTACATACATTTCAAATTGTTTTTCACAGAAACAACAACCTCCCTCTATCACGACATTTTTTTTTATTCGTGCTCTCATCCTCCGTTACACTTCCCTCTCCAACGCTCAAGTCGGCCATCTCAGAACACTCATTTCAGGAATCTCAGAACGCTCAAGATCCATGATTCCAATGCTCATGAACAATGATTCCACTGCTCAGGAATGATGATTCAGTTATTGTAACTGAATCATCATTGATAAAGAAATCACGATATGAAACAACAACCCTTCGATTAAATTCAATTTGATTAGCGTCATTGGATTATATTTTATTTAAATCTCTTATATCACATGACCAACGATGGTGACCAGATGCTAGGATTAACAATAACTTGAGCACTTATCAATTCAACGGTCATGATTTAATCTTTTGATAAGATGGATGGTTGACATAACTTCTCCCTTCGGAACTTCAGGTTTTTAACTTTTCAAACCTTCGAATCAGATCAGACGGTTTATTTCATGGAAACAAATCAATGGTCAGATTTAATCCTTACACTCATCCTTTCATTGTTCAATCTGACGGCTAGGACTTAATCAAACATTGATATGGATGACTGTCGAAACTTTTCCCTTGGGAAATTCAGGTTTTCAACTTTTCAAACCTTTGAATCAGATCAGACGGTTTATTTCACAGAAACAAATCAATGGTTAGATTTGATCCTTACACTCATCCTTTCATTGTTCAATCCGATGTCTAGGACTGAATCAAACATTAATATGGAAGTATGTCGTAACTTCTCCCTTCGGAACTTTGGGTTTTCAAATTTTCAAACTTGCACTATCCTTCCACTGTACTGTGATCAATGGTTGAGAATACACTCGAAGTGATATTTCAAATCGAACGTCTTGTTTCCTTGCTAACCTGGTCTGCCGCACGTCATTCCTGATGTGGTCTACCACATATCCTTTCCGACGTGGTCTTCCACATTTCCTTGTCAACGTGGTCTGCCACATGTCCTTGCGGATGAGGTTTGCTGACGTAATCTTCTAACGTAGATCTCCCTGATCTAATGGTCATCGCATGTTCTCCGATCTTACTTATTCATTTTAGATTTCTGGCTCTCTAGGCTTCGACTTTTTCAAATCTCAAACTAAAAAATCTGAAGTGATATTTTTCCGAAGCTTAACTTCCTCACATTTGTATACCTAAACTAAATGTTGTTCATCAATCATGATCCTAGATTAATGGCTCGATCTGTCTACAATGCAGCTCTTGTAGCTTATCCTGTCCTTCCACTTAGAATGATCCAACGACTGATGGAAATTCACATAAATAAGATCTCAAATCTTTTACCTCGCTTATCCTATCCTTCCACTCGAAATGATCCGACGGTTGACGGGAATTTGGGTTTGATCCGATGGTTGATGGGTATTTGGATAATCGAACTTTCATCCCTTTTACCTCACTTAACCTATCCTTCCACTTTAAAATGATCTGACGGATGACGGGAATTTAGGTTTGATCCGATGGCTAACGGGTATTTGGATAATCAAATTCTCAACCCTTTTAGCTTATCTTATTCTTCCACTAAAATGTGATCCAATGGTCGTGAAGACACTCAAAGAAGATCAACGATCAAGGATGATTTTGGAACCATAACTTGTGAGTGATTTAACCTGTCACCAAAAATCCGCAATTTGAAGTTGTGCGTCATTGGTGAGTCAACCACAATCGTTGATCTTTGAGGCTATAAGATCTGATGGTCCTGACTAATTACGGGATTGGAACTAGTGCGATATTTAATTCTCCTTTCGATCTCTGCAATCTATCCTTATCGTTGATCTAGAGATTGCGTATCTGACGGTCACAACTCAATCCGACTTAATCTGACCACTTGTTGGATCAACCACAACCGTCTATATATGAGTCTATGAGATCTGACGATCTAGACCAATTGCGGGATTATAACTATCGAGTTGTTTAATTATTCTTTCGCTCCCCGCAATTCATCCCTGCTATTGATCTGGCTTGCAGATCTGATGGTCATGATCCTCCAATAGTCCTCAAGCCCATGGTCATTCATATGACCGACGTCTGTAATATTAGACGATCAACATGGTCAATTTGTTGATCGGATGGTTGCTAAGGCTTCTCACCCTGATCTTACGCCTTTCCTTCCGAGCTTTGATCTTTGCGTATTATTCGCTCCTCCTCCTGAGCTTATTATTTTCTTGTTTTCCATCGTCGTTGTTATTCTTTCCATCAATGACACACACACTCTTCCTGTAAAATATTCCAACAATATCCCCCTTTGGCATTGATGGAAACCTTGAAAGGCTGCATTATTCTTCTTAGACCTCCAACTGTAGCATCTAAACCACTCCTTTTCTCCCCCTTTGACATCAATGTCAGAGAAAACACGCTCCCCCTTATTTGTTGCAGTACTTTTCATAGGTATCATAGAATCAACCAACACATATTCCCCTTGACAGATAGGTTGTTTTAACTTGATAACAGGGTCATGCCCAACTTCTGGTGTAGATACTCAAACTGAGCTTTTGTAAGTGATTTAGTGAAGATATCAACAATCTGATCTTTGGATGGAATATAATGAAAAGAAAGAACAGTTTTGGTCACCTGTTCCCTCAAGAAGTGATACTTGATGGGTATATGCTTGGTCTGGGAGTGAAATTCAAGATTCTTTGACACACTAATTGCACTAGTATTAGCACAATGAATTGGGATCGATGCAGTATATTTTACCTCCAAGTATGCAAGTGTTTGAATCATCCACAATGCTTGAGTACATCAAGTGGCAGCTGCAATGTATTCAGCTTCTATAGTTGATAAGGAAATGGAACCTTGCTTCTTGCTCAACCATGCTACAAGGGAATCTCCTAAGAAGAAAGCACCCCCAGTCGTTCTTTTTCTTTCATCCACACAGTTATCCCAATCAACATATGAATAAACTCATAGTTGAAAATTCTGATTCTTAGGATACCATATGCCATAGTTCATTGTTCCTTTCAAGTATTTGAATATTCTTTTGACAGCTACCAAATGACTTTGTTTAGGTGAAGACTGATACCTTCCTACCATTCCAACAACAGGCATTATGTCTGGACGGGATGTTGTGATGTACGATAGGATGCCTATCATATACCTATATGAACTCTGATCAACATCAAGTGAGTCATCATCCTTTCTTAACTTGCATCCAATGACCATAGGTGTGCTCATAGGTGTAGAATCTTCCATTTGAAACCTTTTCATCATTTCTCTTAGATATTTCTCCTAAGAAATAAATATTCCTTCAGGCCTCTGAGTAATTCGCAGACCAAGAAAAAATGGCAGTTCCCCTATCATAGACATTTCAAATCCAGACTGCATGGCAGAAGCAAACCATTGTACCAATGAAGCATTATTACTTCTGAAGATGATGTCATCTACATAGACCAACACAATGAGAAAATCATTGTCCTATGTTTTGGTATATAGGTTGCAGTCAATTGTTCCTGTCTTGAACCCTTTATCTTGAAGATACTTATCTAGTCTGTAATACCAGGCACGAGGAGCTTGTTTCAACCCATATAGGGATTTCTTCAGCTTCTAGACAAAGTCAAGGTTATCTGACATTTGGAAACCTTCTAGTTGTTCCATATAGACTTCTTCTTTTAGATCTCCATTTAGAAAATCTGACTTGACATCCATTTGATAGACTTTAAATTTCTTATGACATGTGATGCAAGAGCATTGCTCCCAATCCAGCCATGCGCCAGCCAGCCAACCAACTCAACGCATGCATTCAATGAGGAAAGGCGTAGGCCTTTCACGTTATGAATTTGAATGTGAAGGAATTTAATATTGTAAGGTTGTTAGAGCCATAGAGTCATGCCTATACACATGTTTTTGTTAATAGAAGGCCCTTAATGGTTGTAAGGCTGGATCTAGCTTCGATTCTAGACTAGACAGCCCATTCAATTTTAGAGTTAATGTAATTGAATAGGGTAGGTAAGGATGGAGGGAAGAGCTCAAAGAGCCCCCTCCTATAAGAAGATATTGGTATCTGTTTTAGAGTTAGCGGAGCAGAGAGGAGGAGCGGAGACTCTATTGAAGTTCAAGCTCAGGAACACCTTGTAAAAAGAGGCATTTTTATTAATACAAACCAAAGCAGTTTTTCCTGCATGTCATTTTGTGTTGTGTGAATGCTTTTATGTGTTCTTTATATGTTGTGAATGTGTGTTAGTGTGAATTTGTAGGGGACAGATAGGTTCTACTATTTGTGGGTTCTTTGATTTTAGGTTTGGGGTTCTTTATGGTCTCATGCCAAGAGGGCGTGACAGAAGACTGCGGGTTCTGAGAGCCAGTGCATAGAGTGCATTTCCAATTCTATGGAATTTGGACAAAGACGCACCAGGAGGGTGTACCAGCTGAGATCATTGACTCAGAGGAAGACCTCAAGGTTGTTGAATACCTGGGAGGTGAGATTGTGTAGAGGAGGACACATCAGAAGAAAGAATCTCTGAGGAGTTCTGTAGAGCTCTGCCAAGAGGGTATAGATAAGGTGCATAGAGTGCACAGAGGAACTCTGTTGAGTTCAGGAGGAAGATAGAACTACTGAGGGTTCTATAGAGCTCTGTCAGGAGGGCATTGAGCATATGCACAGAGTGTTGAGGAAGAACTCTACTGTGAGTTAAAATAAGAAATCAAAATCACTGAGGATTTTGGAAACTCGGCCAAGAGGGCGTTGAGCCAGTGTGCAGATAGGCACAGGAGGAAAGAACTCTTTTGAGTTATGGAATAGAAGAAGAGTTAAAGGAAGGATCTTCACAGGGTTACTGAACACCCTACAGACTCAGCAAGAAGGTTCTTGAGCAAGAGAGTGCCAGGAGGGCATAAGATTCTCCATCTAAGGGAGAAGGAAAAAGGGTTAATCCCTTAGAGGTCAAAGCTATGGAAAATATCAAAAGAGATAGCACCTTTGTGTGTGTAGAGACTTTGCAAGGGGTGAAAAAGTCAAAGAATCCCTTGAGGATTCAAAAGGGAGAAGCTCAGGAGGAAAACGTGCCTTTGTGCACAGAGCTATAACTACAAAGGTTGCAGAGGGAGAAAAGGGGAAACTCTTTGGAGAGTTTAGAGACCCAAAAGCTCAGGAGAGAAAGCATCTTTGAGAATGCAGGTGAGACCACCTGTGGTAGAGCTTGCAGAGAAGAGAAGAAAAGGTCGAGGCCTTTGACATTTTGGGAAAATATTCCAAGTTTTGGGAAGAAAGCACATGCTCAGGGGGGAGCATAGCTGTCGTCGGATCAGGCCAAAGGAGAGATCTGGATCATTAAATATTACATCTGGATAGTAGTAGAAGAGAGCACAAGAGAAGAGAAGATTTGGGCCATCAGATCTTTCTCAAGACAGTCAATAGTTGTCAGATTGGTTGAGAGGAGCACGAGGTTTAACCCTCACACGTAGAGCAGAGAACCTGAAAAGTCTCAAAAAGGACAGAGACATCAGGATTTTAGAATTCGAGAATTTGAAGGTTCAGAGGACAAGAGATTAGATGATTAGGACTCATGGGTCCTGAAGCCCTGAAGGAATCTGAACTGTCCATTTGGACGATAATATGTGTCGCGATATCCTCATATCGGGGATTTAGACATCGGGAAGCAGAGAAGGAAGTCTTTGGACTTCGCAACTGGTGAAGTCCCGAAATGATCTAAGTTGTCCATATGTGGAGGACACATGGAGGATATCGGGGAGTCCAGTGGGATTTCGAATACTGGGGATTTGAGAGAACAGAGGAGAAGTGTCACAGGAGTCGCGAAGTTCCAAAACACGAAACCCTGAAACTCTAAAGGAGCAGGTAGGACACGTGGCAGCAAAGGAGCATTTCGGTAATTCGGCTACTAGGAATGCAAGAGGTAAGAGTTCAAAAATATTGACCCATAGAATCCCTAAAGAATCTGAGCCATTGGATCAAGGGGGATTTGAGCTGTTGATCTTGTTTAGAGGAGGAGAACTGGAAGGTTCAGGATTTCGGTAATTCGGTATTTCGACTACTGGGTGTACGAGAGGACAACAAAGATTTGATGCGCTGAGAGTCGTGGAATTATGAAACATGAATATCCGAACGCAGAGAAGGAGCATTGTCGGGTCATGAGGGAAAGGACCAGATTTCGGCATACCGGATATCAGGATTTCAGAAATCCCGAAGACAGGGAATCCGGGCTTTTGGGGATGAAAATCCTGAAAGGATTAGGGCCATCGATTCGAGATTTGGACCACAGACATTGATCCCAGCCAGGAGTGAAAGGGATGCTTCAGTATTTCGGATACCAGGAAGTCCAAGGAGCAAGGACTGACACCTTGCATCGGAAAAGCCTGAAACACGAAAGTCTGAAGGCATTCAGAGGAAGCTGGCATTTCGGCATTTCGAAGTTCAAAACTTTAGAAGTTCCGAAGACAAGGGATCAGGCGCTTCGGTGTTTGAAACTTCAAAATCGCGAAATGTGAAGAGCCAGGGAAAAGTAATCCTCGGAGGAGAAAGCCAGGAATTAGTATTTTGGCATTTTGGGATTCAGATTTTAGGAAGTCTGAAGGATAGAAGGTCGGGAACTTTGCGTCGATGAACCCCTGAGGGGATTACATTCATATGAGGGGAGGTCATATGGACTAAGGGTATAGCCTAGGGGGCTAACCACGACTAAAGCCATTTTCGGCAAATTGGCATTTCAGTGATTAGGAGATCGAAGAGTCAAGGACTTTCGACATCAGGACACGGGGAGTCCTAGAACCTGAAATTACTCCTATGAAGGAAATTTTTGGTCATGTACAGGGGCCATGGGGAAGTAGAAGGACCTATGGATTCAATTCTGAGGTCTCGATAGGGATCTAAAAGAGTTTCTTCGGTTCAGAGGGGTTTTTGAACGATCCTTAGACCGGGAGGCCGTGTAGAACCTGTGGAGGCAGGGGGCGTCTGCATCATTTGTGGTATCATATCCAGACTCTATTTGTATATTTTAGGTAGAGGAAGCAAGAAATAAGATACTTTGATGCACGTCAAAGTGGTATCAGAGGCAGCTTGCAGAGACAGGCAAAGGAAGACAGAGTGTTGGAGATGCTCTGTGGTGATTGTTGTAGGTAGGCAACAATCAAAGGAACTAGTCAAGAGGACTGTAAAGGAATGCTGGGAACACTCAGGGTTGCAGAGTGACAGCAGTAGATCTATCAGGAGGATAGATAGACAGTGGTCAGAATGACTACTGAAGGTCATGCACACGGTGGAAAGAAGAACCACCAGCAACAAGAGAATGTTGCAAGGGATAAAGAACTTGCCGAGTTCAGGGCAAGGATGGATGAGATTGAACTATGGATGCAAT
This sequence comes from Picea engelmannii, assembly GCA_009831015.1. Lineage (NCBI taxonomy): Eukaryota > Viridiplantae > Streptophyta > Pinopsida > Pinales > Pinaceae > Picea > Picea engelmannii. Next base: position 233,091 of record ML776753.1, on the reverse strand, counting down.
AAGATACAAAGTCGAGATGGGTGTATGAATGGCCCATGAAGACGAAGGTAAAATGGCCAGTCATGGAATTGGTGGCCAGAAGACAACATAGGGTGTTGAAGGGATGGTTGAGGCATGTTGAAAACCTCAACAGACTAGAGGAGAATATGGTTCAGGTATGTGAACCAGAGGATGGAAGAAACCTCAGTAGTGAGGATGACATGAGATCAGCTAAAGATCTCAAGGACTGCCAGGAGGGCAGAGAAAAAATTCCCAATTGCCAAGAGGGCAATGGGACGAGATCACTGCGGGATCTCACACACTGTCAAGAGGATAGCCAGGGAATTTCACATTGCCAGGAGGGCAATGAGATGAGATCACTGCGGGATCTCATAAACTGTCAAGAGGACAGTAGGAAAATCCCAATTTACCAGGTGGGCATGGGAACAAAAAAGAGGCTATGTGAAAGTCTCATGAACTCAGAGGTGAGTTTGAATCATCCCGAGGAGCTAATAGAGAAGATGAGCTCAATGTATTTGGATCAGCAAATGAAGTTGACAGAGGAGGAGGATCAGAGGGATCTTCTAATGATTGGGGGAATTGGAATATTCCTGCCACTTAGCCCAGAGGAGGCCAAAGTCTATGTTGTTGATGAAGAAGCAACAGCAAGAAAAGGACAGACAGATGTGACTGTCAAAGAAGAATTGGAGCATATGTTAGAAGTTTCCCAAGCAGAAGAGGGAGATGATCATTCTGAGGAATGGCTCAATATTTTCAGCCGAGAAGCTAAAAAGACTACAACATTAGAGCTTTCGGAAGCAGAAGAAGAAGAGGAAGACAACATGAGATTTGTTGATCTGTGTGACCATATTGAAGCCCTGGAGAGAAGGGTGATAGTGCAAGGCATGCACATCCAACAAGTGAGCTTGGAAACATATGAAGAAGAATTCCAGTCTGAGGAGCAGATGGAAGAAGTTGGGCACATACCAGCAAGAGGAATGGTAGAAGAACTGTCAAAGATGATGGTTGAACAACAGTTTAGTAAAGAGACTACAGAGAGGAAGCCTGCAACAGGGTGGCAAGTTGAGGCCAGAGAGGATGAAGAACATGACATGGGAGATCGTGATGATCTTCCCATCGGCAGAAAGAGAATGTAGCTGAGGAGACTGCATGGACAGAACCATCCATTACAACAGTTGGACGAGATGATAGAAGACATCAGGAGGCTGATGTTAAGATCAGCAGAGACTGCCAACAAGGAAAGGATGAGCAGAAGGAAAGCAGAAGTAGCAGCAGCAGTAGCAGCAGCAGCAGCAGCAGCAGTAGAAAAGCAGATGAACAACTCCCAAGAATTGTTTGGGATCCAGGAGGATTTCAACAGCTGATATGGGAAGCTCATGAGCAGGAGCTCATGAATTTTGTAGCTGAGGAGTATGATGTAGGAGCATCACTCCCAAGCCATCCATGTGCCAGCCAACTAACCAACTCAGCACATGCATTCAATGAGGAAAGGCACAGGCATTTCACATTTTGAATTTGAATGTGAAGGCATTTAATATTGTAAGGTTGTTAGAGCCATAGAGCCGTGCCTATACACAAGCTGTTGTTAATAGAAGGCCTTTAATGGTTGTAAGACTAGATCTACCTTCAATTCAGGACTAGACAACCTATTCAATTTTAGAGTTAATGTAATTGAATAGGGTAGGTGAGGATGGAGGGAAGAGCTCAAAGAGCCGCCTCATGTAAAAATATATTGGTATATGTTTTAGAGTTAGCAGAGCAGAGAAGAGGAGTCGAGACTCTGTTGAAGTTTGAGCTCGGGAACACCTTGTAAAAGGAGGCATTCTTATTAATACAAACCAAAGTAATTTTTCCTGCATGTCATTATGTGTTGTGTGAATGCTTTTATGAGTTCTTTATATGTTGTGAATGTGTGTTAGTGTGCATTTGTAGGGGACAGATAGGTTCTTCTATTTGTGGGTTCTTTGATTTCAGGTTTGGGGTTCTTTGTGGTCTCATGCCAAGAGGGTGTGACAAAACACTGCGGGTTCTGAGAGACGATGAATAGAGTGCATTTCCAATTCTGTGGAATTTGGACAAAGACGCGCCAGGAGGGTGCACCAACTGAGATCATTGACTCAGAGGAAGACCTCAAGGTTGTTGAATACTTAGGAGGTGAGACTGTGCAAAGGAGGACACAACATAAGATAGAATCTTTGAGGAGTTTTGTAGAGCTCTGCCAAGAGGGCATAGAGCAGGTGCATAGAGTGCATAGAGGAACTGTGTTGAGTTCAGGAGGAAGATAAAACTACTGAGGTTTCTATAGAGCTCTACCAGGAGGGAATTGAGCACAAGAACATAGTGTTGAGGAGTAACTCTGCTATGAGTTCAAAGAAGAAATCAGAATCATTGAGGATTCTGGAAACTCTGCCAAGAGGGCATATAGCCAGTGTGTAGACAAGCATAGGAGGAAAGAACTCTTTTGAGTCCTGGAATAGAAGAAGAGTCCAAGGAAGGATCTTTGAAGGGTTATTGAACACCCTGCAGACTCAGTAAGAAGTTTCTTGAGCAAGAGAGTGCCAGGAGGGCATCAGATTCTCCATCTGAGGGAGAAGGAAAACGGGTTAATCCCTTAGAGGTCAAAGCTACAAGAAAGCTCAGAAGAGATAGCACCTTTGTGTGTGTAGAGACTCTGCAAGGGGTGTAGAAGTCAAACAATCCCTTGAGGATTTGAAAGGGAGAAGCTCAGGAGGAAAAAGTGCCTTTGTGCACAGAGCTATAACTGCAAAGGTTGCAGAGGGAAAAAAGGGGAAACTCTTTGGAGAGTTTAGAGTCTCTAAAGATCAGGAGAGAAAGCATCTTTGAGAACGCAAGCGAGACCAACTATGGTACAACCCACAGAGAAGAGAAGAAAAGATTGAGGCCTTTGGCATTTTGGAAAAATCTTCCAAGGTTTGGGAAGAAAGCACATGCTTAGGGGGGAGCACAGCTACCATCAGATCAGGCCAAAGGAGAGATCTAGATCGTTAAATCTTACGTCCAGATAGTAGCAGAAGAGCACATAGGAGAAGAGAAGATCTAGGCCATCAGATCTTTCTCAAGACAGTCGATAGACATCGGATTGGTCGAGAGGAGAACAAAGTTTAACCCTCACATGTAGAGCAGAGAACCCTAAAAGTCTCGAAAAGGGCAGAGACATCGGGATTTCAGAATTTGGGAATTCGGAGGTTCGGAGGAAAAGAGATCGGGTGATTAGGGCTCACAGGTCCTAAAGTCCTGAAGGAATATGAACCATCCATACGGAGGAGAATACGTGTCGCGAGATCCTCATATCGGGGATTCAGACATCGAGAAGCAGAGAAGGAAGTCTTTCGACTTCGCAACTGGCGAAGTCCTTGTTGGCAGCCAATTCCATTTTTTCAGTTGCCCTAAAAAGCTGCCTACAACTATGTCTCTTGAACTTCAAATTTTTGTCGCATTTTGCAAACAGACGATATTTCCATTTCAAGCGACACTTGCAATTTGATTTCGATTAAGTTTTCAAGACTGAAAGCGTGAAAACTCCTCCATCGTTACTTGGACTGTCATGATCTGCTTATTTGATATCCTGATAGGTACTCACCTTTGGTCTGCTATTAAATGGTTGGAATGACTTTCAAACTATGTCCATTTACTTTGATTGCGCAACTTGATTTCTTTGGTAAGGCATTGAACATGTTAAGTTATGGGTTACATTTGATTTCATAAGGGTCATGGTTGATCTTGTTTTATAATATGATCCTTACTATCATAACTTCTTAACTTATCAATTTCATAAAGTCATTTGTTGCAATGTTTATAAACTTTGATTATGCTAAAAAACGCATGGGTCACATATTAGTTTGATTTCATATCTGAGTGGCAATGTTTTACACTTGTCGCATTGGTAAAACTTTGGATTTCATGTTGGATTGAACTATACACTTGGCGCGTGAATATAACATATGGTTTTGGTTTTACATCTGATTGATGGCACGTTGATGTGGTTATTCACCGATTTGGGTTGGCCGATTCATATGGTTTAAACGACATTATGTGGATGGAACAGCACTGTACTGCGTCATTATTATCCTGTATGGCGGTGGTAATCCCACCACCTTCGCATGCACAATTAATCCTTTCCTCTTTGAGCGCTGCAGCTGTTAGCCATAACCATTTTCATCCCTATGTATTGTTTTGTTCGATTCAAAACCTACTATGCACAGAGGCCATGGCTCCTATCGTAAGGGCCGAGCCCAACGGTTGCCAAGCATTGTTGATGTTCGATGGCGCTTATAGCGACCTGGAGAAATTCGAATGGCTCCCGTTCATAAGGAAATTCAATGGTTATAACCCTAGCGTAGCTTGGCAATTTGCGTTATCATTCGATGGCTGCCGAGCCAAAGTTGGGGATGTGCAGTTAGAGATTAATGAGCAATTTCTTAGCTCGGCAACCAGTCTGCCTGCTACTGGAAAGAAGTGGTCGAAAAGTTGCAAGGTGGAAGATGTCCCGTGGACATTTCTCTTCCAATCTCGAATGGTGAACTCCTGCGACAAAGTTTTGCCTGCAAAAATGTTAAAACCATGCTAGCATGACCTGCTAATGATAATCAAGCAATTCATTACTTGCAAGGGCAGGTACGGGTTTGTTTTCTTGTTTCACCTTCGTCTATTGATGGTTTTTATAGGATACGAGCTTAGTATGCCTCACTACCTACATAGAAGTCTGTTTAAGATGGCTAAAAGGTACAAACGTAACCAGGCCGATACCAGCCTCTTCCATTTCGGGTTGATTAAAATGATTGTGGTTTATGAGTTGGGGTTACGTCGTGACTGTTGGGGTGATTTTCTCCGTCATAATGGCTTTGAAGAATCAAACCCACCACAGGTTGATAAACCTATGGTCACCGAAAGCAAGCCTATCCCTGTGCCTTACAGTGTTTTTCTACCCAAACCTCTACTCGACTCACCTATGAACTTGCCCATGTCTGTGACCAAACAGATCGAAATTGCTAAACCCTCAGCCAAAAAGCCTAAAGCTAAAACTGGTGTTGATTCTAAAGGCAAGAAAAATGCCTGGTTAATCTCTCGCATGGCAAGAAATAAACCTAGAACCCCTGCCAACCCTGAGCCTATCGTGGTTAGTGAAGATTCTGATTCGGTGATTGAACGTTTTCTCGCAAACGAGTATCCTTACTCAGAAGGTTTGCATGACAAACCTTCATATGACTTTGTCAAGAATTTACCACCTTGTCTGCGGGATGATCCTGATTTTCCTGGCATTGAACTACCTCGTGGAACCCTCGGTGACTCGTCGAAACCCTCGTCTTCCCAACCAGTTGTTTTACCATGCGATCAGTGTGGTTTATGGTTGGAGAGATACTACTTAGATGTGCCGATGTTGCAATCCAGAATCCATGCCCCGGAAGATCAAGTGGAAAAACTCACCGGTCATGATGCGAAGGTGCAACCCACTGACAAGAAGCAACGAACAACTGGTTCAATTCTGTTCAAGAATGTCGAGTCAGCCACGACAATTGTCAATTCGAAATTAGCATAGCCTCAACAACCTCGCTGGTATGACTTTCACCCATTTATATGGCACATTCATAAACCCTGTGTACATCATTAACCTGCTCTGTTACATAAACATGCATGGCTGTATATAACTTGTTTTGGTAAATCTAATTTTGTTATTGGATTTGGTTTTGATTCTATTAATCATAATATGGATTTGATTGTTTTAAATTAGTTGTGATTGAATGTTTTGTTGCATCTATTATAGACAAGCCGTTTTGCATTTCAAATTTTGAAACACGATCTATGCTACGATCTGAATTGGTTATGATGCACATATACGATGGTTGTCTGTTGGAATTTTTTATGACTTTGACCAGCCCGAATACGATTTGGATTATGTTTAAAAAAGGTTTGGTTTTATATTTACCCAAATCGTGAAGTGATACAAATCGTAACTGTCATACAACTCCTAGCCAGTCAATTCGTTGTGATCAGTCGACCCTGTTCTCTTTTGAATTGGAATGACAGTGTATATTCAGTTACGAATGGATTTGTAAAACATAAATGATCATACTCAGGATGATGAATTTGTCTATAATTAACTCAGACCCGATTTTATTTGATTACCGTCCAGCTTATGGTTATCATTGTTGTTGTTCGATCTTGACTATGTTACACCCAACAAGTGAAATCTATGGTGGTTTTTGGTCAATACTGTTACGCATGTTTCGTTTCGAGTATATCGTAACAGCCTTCCTATATTTGATTACAACAGAATGAATCTTATGCATAATCTCTATAGCCTGCCTATCTTTACTATGGATTGAAACGACATGAAATCTGTGTATATTGCTACAACTGTAACATATATGTTGTGTTCAATGATATCAATTATAGTTATGTGGTGGCATATCATATCTTGTATACGATTCTGTTCGATTATGGTTGTGTTGATTACGATTACATCGTATCTCATATCACTTGATTCACTGCTTAATTTCGTTTGATACAAACAGGCCTGTCAAGGTTTGACCATGTTTTATGGTAACTGAAAACAGAGCATTCTTTACTCTGTTTCGATTGCATTCATTTTGATTTGGTTTAATGTGAATGATAATTTCATTTGAATTATTAGTAATTCATTTTTTGATGATTATTAAAAGATGATTGGATTTGATTATTATTTGATCCCATTTGCTATTCTTAACTAGCTACAGAATCAGATGATTCTGTAGCTAAGTCTGTGGAGTCAATTTTTTATTGTTTTCTTAATGAAATGTCTTTCTAATTTGATCTTTGTATTCTATTGTAGGTAAATTCGAATTGGCAATAGATATGATGAGCAGTTAGGGGATGTTTTACAGATTCTACTTGCATTTTATTTCCTTAGTTTAGGAGATTTTGGGATATCTCCCAGATTGTGTAAAACTGTTTGATAATTATCCACAGGGATGTTTTACCCTGTGGAGAGACCTATATATACTTATGATTTTTGTAATAATGTTCATCCTCATTCGTGGGAGAACAAGGATATGGATTTCTGATGCAAACTGGAGCAGAATTGATGTTTTGTCATAGCTTTAACTTCTCAATATATCAACATTTTGTTTCAAGTTTTGTATATCATTTTGCTTATGGTTTACGACTACTTTAGCTATCTAAATAAAATGAAAATGATATAATTTTATTACTATTATCCATATTTTGTCTCTTCCAAATAAGATATATAAAAGACATAACATTTGTTAATTCATTTTGTGAATGATAGTTTTATCTTCTTCATAGATTGAATTGTTATATATAAGTCCTTGCATAACAGGTTTCCCTTTTTGCAGGAATTTATAATCATAAGATTGTTATGATTTTCTTTTATGTCTTGTTTGTCCTGTAAAACACTTTAGGAAGCAGCACAGCTGATCGTTTACAAAAAGCTTAAGGGCTAAAACGGTGCGAGTTTCTTCCCTGACCAGCTTAGAAGTTATCATACACAGGGCAGACTTGGAGCGTTTCCAGGTCAATTAGTCTGTTGTTTACTGTTTTTATTAAGTAGTTTAATTCAGATATAAGTTTAATTAGATTTATACTAGATTGTTTAATTTTAGTAATGTTTATTTCCTTTCCATAAAATATATAAAAAATCAAAAAAAGATCCTTGGTTGTCTTAGGGAAGAATATACATGAGTTTTGCAGGTTTTAATCAAATCTGTAGGTTGTTCATAGTGTACATTTGTGAATAAGAAATATTGTAGCTGATAATTAGATAGTTGATTTGAGTTATTATGATAGTAATTAGTAGTTTATAGATAGAATAGTTAGAATAGTTTATATTTAGTATATTAGTTCCTTTTCTTTGTTTTATTAGTTTCTAGTTTCCTTTATTTTAGTTAGTTTCTTGTATTTAATTATAGTTTAGTTTGTTTTATTTACTTTAGTTAGATCTCTTAGCTTAGATCATTTCTCTCTTTGGTTTTCATAGAAGACCTTAGAGTGGCCAACGAAGCCGTTAAACTCGTCAGGGTGGTCCATTCCAAACGGCTTGGGTTATTTAGACAACCCCGGACCGGTTCCACTCTCCCAGTTGACGGACGGTCAATTTTGCCCGTCAACAGTCTTGAAACAATCTAAGCCATCCATTTGTGGAGGACATGTGGAGGAGATCAGGGAGTCCACCAGGATTTCAGATACTGTGGATTTAAGAGAACAGAGGAGAAGTGTCACAGGGGTTGTGAAGTTCCAAAATGCGAAACCCCAAAACTCTAAAGGAGCTGGTAGGACACGTGGCAACTAAGGAGCATTTTTGTAATTCAGCTACCAGGAATGTGAGAGGCAAGAGTTTGAAACTCTTGACCCATAGAATCCTAAAAGAATCTGAGTCATTGGATCAAGAAGGATTTGAGTTGTTGATCTTGTTCAGAGGAGGAGAACCGGAAGGTTCAAGATTTCGGTACTTTGGTATTTTGGCTACCAGGAGTATGAGAGGACAACAAAGATTTGATGCACTGAAATTCACGGAATTCCAAAATGCAAATTCCGGAAGGCAGAGAAGGAGCATTTTCGGGTCACGAGGGAAAGGACCATATTTCGGCATACCGGATATCGGGATTTCATAAATCCTGAAGACAGGGAATCCGGGCTCTTGGGGATGAAAACCCTGAAAGAATCAAGGTCATTGATTCGAGATTCGGACCATAGCCGTTGATCCTGGCCAGGAGCGAAAGGGCTTCTTCGGTATTTCGGATACTAAGAAGTATAAGGAGAAAGGACTGACACCTTGCATCGGGAAAGCCTGAAATGTGAAAGTCCGAAGGCATTCATAGGAAGCCAACATTTTGGCATTTCAGAGTTCAAAACTTTGGGAATTCCAAAGACAAGGGATCAGGCGCTTCAGTGTTTGAAACTCTGAAATTGCAAAACGTGAAGAGCCAGGGAAAAGTAATCCTCGGAGGAGAAAGCCAGGAATTAGTATTTCGACATTTCAGGATTTGACTTTTCTGAAGTCTTGAGGATAGAAGGTCGGGCACTTTACATCGATGAACCCCGGAGAGGATTATGGTCATATGAGGGGAGTTCATATGGACTAAGGGTATAGCCCAGGGGGCTAACCATGACTAAATCCGTTTTCGGCAAATCGAAATTTCGGTGATTGGGAGATTGAAGATTCAAGGACTTTCGACATCAGGACACGTGGAGTCCCGGAACCTGAAATTACTCCTATGAAGGAAATCTGTGGTCGTGTACAGGGGCCGTGGGGAAGTAGAAGGACCTGTGGATTGAATTCTAAGGTCCCGATAGGGATCTGAAAGAGTCGCTTCGGCTCAAAGGGGTTTTTGAACGATCCTTAGACCAAGAGGCTACATAGAACCTCTAGAGGTAGGGTCATCTACATCAACACGCATGGGCAAGAAACATTTCGATGGCTTCCAATCTTGCCACTGGTACAAAGGTTTCATCAAAATCTTGTCCTTCAATCTGTCCATAGCCCTTACAGTCCAATCTTGCTTTGTTCCTAAGAAATTGTCCTTCCTCATTCAATTTATTCTTAAAGAACCATTTGGAACCTATGAAATTTTTACCTTCAGGTCTAGGAACCATCTCCCAGGTTTTTTTTTTCTTAATTCAGTCAAGTTCATCATTCATGGCTTTAACTCAATGGTCATCTTCACTAGCTGCATTAAAGTCTTTAGGTTCAAGAAAAGACAAAAAGGAAATTTGATATTGTTTTGAGACATTATTCAACTTCTTTCTTGTCCAAACTCCTTGGTTTAGATGACCCATTATCTGATGTTTAGGATGATTCTTCCTAATAACTCTGGAGGGTTTCTTTGTCTTGATATCCTAGTTTGAGTCCTACAGAGTATTTGTATCTAATTTAAAGTCTTGTCCTTCTGATTCTTGGACCTGTTCATCATCATCTTCAATTGTGTCCTCTGTAGAAGACTCAATATTGCTCACCTCTCTTACTAGGACTCCTTCATCAACCTTTAAATCAATGCAATCAACTAATTTATGCAATCTTTATTAAATCATCTATATCCTTTACTATTCGTATCATATCTTAAGAAGATGCCTTTATCATCCCTGTCATCATACTTGCCAAGGTTTTCATTATTATTCTTTATGTAGCACTTACTCCCAAATACTTTGAAGTGTTTGATTGAAGTAGGTCTTCCATACCACAGTTCATAATGTGTCTTTTCATTGTGTGGTCTAAGGTGGGATTTGTTAAGAATATGGATTGTTGTGTGTATTACTTCTATCCAGTAGGTTTGACCATGTTCTTCTCATTCATCATTGACCTGGCCATTTGTTGAACTATTCTGTTTTGCCTTTCAACTACTCCATTTTCCTGTGGAGTTCCTGGGATTGTGTATTCTCTCTTGATCCCATGTTTATCACATAATTCCTTGAAATCAGTTGACATAAATTCTCCTCCTCTGTCGATCTTACCGCCTTTAACTTGTTGCCTATTTGACTCTCAGTTAAAGCCTTAAATATTTTAAATTTCTCAAATGATTCATCTTTTTCTTTGAGAAAAGCAACCCAAGTGAGTCTGGAGTAATCATAAATGATCAGCATGAAGTAGTTTTCCTTCCCTGTGCCTTCCTATATTGATGGTCCACATAAATCCATATGAACTAATTAGAGTGGTTTCTCTGTTGAAGTAGAGCTCTTGGATTTAAACTGTGTCTTGGTTATCTTTCCTACTTGGCAGGGTTTACACACATAATCTTGTGGCTTTGAGCTTGATTAAGTGGTCAAAGTTTAGATGTCCAAGTCTCCTATCCCATAACTAGATTTCATCGTGTTTTCTTAGATGACACTCTTCTCTATATTCTTCCAGCACATATACATTATTATCTGTCCTTATGCCTTTAGCCACCACTTGTCCTAAGTTTACAGACTTTATCTTACAATATTTAGAAGTGAACACCACTTCACATCCTCTATCACACATTTGACTTACACTAAGAAAATTATGTTTCATCCCATCTACAAGAAGAACATCCTGGGCTTTTCCTTTACCATTACTCAAACTCACCATCCCTTTACCCTTGATTTTACCTGGTTCATCATTTCCAAAGGTCACATTTCCTATTTTTCTTTTACTTATAGAAAAAAACTTATCCTTGTCTCCAGTCATGTGCTTGGAACATCCACTGTCTATATACCAGGGGTCTTTTTGTTTTTGAGTTGAAAGTACTAGACCACATTTTTCACTATCTTTCTTTTTCCATGTGTTGGCATTTCTAGCTAAGGTTTCATCCTTGGATCTGCTTTGTAATTCTTCAGATGGAATTTTGTAGCTTTGTGGCTAAAGTTATGACAATTATAGCATTCATTCTCATTGTTCAATAGGTCAAAGTGATTGGGGCAACTTTGTCTACTCATTGGTTGTTTGGTTCTATGTTGAAAAGATTGTTTATTTCTTGATCTCCTCAATTGCATGTCTCTAAACTTAATTTGACAATTTGCAATCTTATGACCAAATTTAGAGCAGTAAAAACAGTAACCATGGAAGAAATTTTGGTACCTAAACGATGGCCTTCTTCTTGGAATTTGTTGCTCCATCTTCTGATATCTTTGTTTTTTATCAGGGGTCATCTTGTCTTTATTGGCTCTTGGTGGTAGATTAATCACATGGTCTGATTGTCTGTTGACTTGGAACTTGATCATCTTTACTGACTCTTTTCTTTCTGGCGGTTTTCTGCTTGAACCACTTACATAGCCTAAACCAGTATTCAACAAAGGAGATCTTTGTTTGCTCAAAATGTCATTTAATTCTACTGAGTCTTTAATTCTTGGAAGATTTTGTAGATACAATGCCTTAAACTTCTCCATCTCTTTTCTGGTTCTTACTACCTCTTCCTCCAAGGCTTCACATCTTTCCTTCTTCTCTGATAAATGTTGTTTCAGAATGTCCTCTATTTTCTTTGCCTCTTCTAATTCCACTTTTAGCAGGGCAAAGTCTTCATCAGGTTTTTTATTGTCTTTCTCGAACTGTATCAACAATTGTTTTTTTCTTTTTCTTCTTAAATATGAGTGTAGTAATTTCTTCTAGAGCATTGATCAGTTCTCCTTCCAAGTCAACCAGATTTTCTTCATCATTAACATCACTTCCTATGATTTTATTATCATAATCCTCTTTGGCCATAAGCATAGAGTCATTAACCTTATCTTCACAAACAAAATCACTATCTGTGTCTCCTGAAGAGTCATCATTGTTTACACATAAACTTTTATTTTTATCAAATCTCTTGGATTTGTACTTCTCTTCACCTTCAGTGTTTTGGTCCTTCTTCTTGTGTGGACACTTAGATGAAAAGTGACATATATTTCCATAGTTAAAACAATTGAAGGGAAAATTTCCTTGGTACTTTCCTGATCCTTTCTTTAGTCTTCTCACAAATTTTTCTTCAATTTCATCAGGCTCAGAATACTCATTCTTATCTGCTTTAAATGATGCTTCTCTAGAGGTGGGTTTATCCTTACCTATCCTCATTTCATAAGCAGTCAAAGTTCCTAGGAGTTGGTCAATAGGAAGAAATTTTAGATCATTAAGTTCTTCTATAACAGAGACCTTTGGGTTGAACCTATCTGGCAGAGATCTCAAATGTTTTTGAACTAAAGAGGTTTGCTCAATTTTTTCACCAAGTCCTTTCATTGCATTTACTAGTTCTTCAACTCTTAGAAAGTACTTCCCAATAGTTTCATCCTCTTTCATATTTAGCTATTCAAACTGTAATTTGCAGTTTTGAAGCTTGGCACCCTTTACCTTCTCATTACCTTCATAACTGCTAATGAGTTTGTCCCACATTTCTTTGGCAGATTCTAAGTGCATAACTTTTACAAATTTTGCTTCTACAAGCCCACTCAAAATAACATTCATAGACTTAGTGTTGAAGCTGAAGTCTAGCTTGTCATCCTTAGAAGCTAGTACAATTGGCTTTACATAACCAGTCTCTACCACATCCCAGACATCTGCACCTAAATCCATTATGTAGGTTCTCATCCTAACTTTCCAGAAGGAAAAGTTTGTTCCATTGAACAAGGGGGCCTTATTGGTTGAAGTTCCTTCATGGCTAGTCATGTTTAAGCTCTAGGATCTACCCTTAGATAAAAGGAACCTGCTCTGATACCAATTGTTAGACAACTGAGAGGGGGGGTGAATCAATTATTAATGTGCTTAAACAATTATACCCATTTTAAACTCATTACATAACACTTAATGATGATCACAATAATTCAGGGAAGTAAGCAATAGAGTATTCAACATCAATCACACCCATGAAGTATACAAAGAAAGATATTTCTGAGGAAAATCATAACGGGAGAAAACCTCTTCTTCTTAATATGATAAGTAGTCTTTATTTTATGTACATTATCATTCTTATGAGCACTCACTCTTTGTGAGGCTACCACCTCTTTTTTACAAGCTGCAACTTGCTGAGAGCACCAACTCTTTGGTTTCTCTAGCACCCACTAGAAGGAAGAACCAAATCCCTGAGTGTTCCAACACCAACTGGATGGAAGCACCAACTTCTAGTCACACAGGCACCAAATTGTATAACATAGAACAATGGTTCTCCCTTACACCACCCTACCACCCTAGTTTTTCTGGCTGCAACCAGATGGAAGCTACAACTCCCTGTGTTCAAGCACCCACTTGAAACTCTGAGGACCATAGTCCTCCCTAGGACCACCCTACCACCCTGAGATATAAATATTTGCTTGCTGAAATTTATTATAGTGATACATCATTTATCAATGACTTACCAATCTCATCATTGTTCTGCTACACTGCTCTTCTCTGCCTGCATCAATTTCTTTCTTCTCGCATATTCTTGTGCTTTATGCTCTATAATCCATGTCTATTCTATGCGCTATGCCTCCCCTCTACACTTTCTCACTCTATTCATGATGTATTCTTCATTACATACAGTTCAACTTGTTTTTCATAGAAACAACAACCTCTCTTTGTCACAACATTTTTCTTTTATTCATGCTCTCATCCTCCGTTACACTCCCATCTCCAACACTCAAGTCGGCCATCTTAGAACACTCATTTCAAGAATCTCAAAACGCTCAAGATCCATGATTCCAATGCTCAGGAACAATGATTCCACTGCTCAGAAACGATGATTCAGTTAGTGTAACAGAATCATCGTTGATCAAGAAATCACGAGATGAAACAACAACCCTTCGATAAGATTCGGTTCGATTAGCGTCATTGGATTATATTTTATTTAAATATATTATATCACATGACCAATGGTGGTGGCCAGACGCTAGGCTTAACGAGTGCTTGAGCGCTTATCAATTCAATGGTCACGATCCAATCATATGATGAGATGGACGGTTGATGGAACTTCTCCCTTCAGAACTTTGGGTTTTCAACTTTTCAAGCCTTCGACTCAGATCAGAGAGTTTATTTCAAGGAAACAAATCAATGGTCAGATTTGATCCTTACACTCATCCTTTCATTGTTCAATCCGACGGCTAGGAATTAATCAAACATTGAGATGGATGGCTTTCAGAACTTCTCCCTTCGAAACCTCAGGTTTTCAACTTTTCAAACCTTTGAATTAGATCGGACGGTTTATTTCATGGAAACAAATCAATGGTCAGATTTGATCCTTACACTCATCCTTTCATTGTTCAATCCGATGGCTAGGACTTAATCAAACATTGAGATGGACGGTTGTCAGAACTTCACCCTTCGGAACTTTTCAACTTTTCAAACTTACACTATTCTTCGACTGTACTATGATCAATAGTTGAGAATACACCCGAAGTGATCTTTCACTAGACGGCTGTTGGAACTTCTCCCTTCAGAACTTCAGGTTTTCAACTTTTCAAACTTACACTATCCTTCCATTGTACTATGATCAACGATTGAGAATACACCCAAAGTGATATTTCATATCGGATGACTCGTGTCCTTGCTGACATGGTCTGCCACACATCCTTTCTGACATGGTCTACCACATTTCCTTTCCGACATGGTCTGCCACATGTCCTTGTCGATGTGGTCTTCCACATGTCCTTGCAGACGAGGTTTGCTGACGTAATCTGTTGATGTAGATCTCCCTGATCTAATGGTCATCATATGTTCTCTAGATCCAATGGTTCTTATTAATTTTGGATTTCTGTCTCTCTAGGCTTTAGGTTTTTCAAATATCAAACTAAAAAACCTAAAGTGATATTTTTCCGGAGCTTAACTTTCTCGCATTTGTATACCCGAACTAAATGTTGTTTGTCGATCATGATCCTAGATTGATGGATCGATCTATCTACAATGAAACTCTTATAGATTATCACGTCCTTCCACTTAGAATGATCCAATGGCTGATGGAAATTCACATAAATGAGATCTTAGATCTTTTACCTCGCTTATCCTATCCTTCCACTAGAAATGATCTAACGACTGACGAGAATTTGGGTTCGATCTGATGCCTGGCGAGTATTCGAATAATCGAACTCTCAGCCCTTTTACCTTGCTTAACCTATCCTTCCACTTTAAAATGATCCGACGGATGACGGGAATTCATGTTTGATTCGACGACTAGCGGGTATTCGGATAATCAAATTCTCAACCCTTTTAGCTTATCCTGTCCTTCCACTAAAATGTGATCCAATGGTCATGAAGACACTCGACGAAGATGAAAAATCAAGGATGATTTTGGAACCATAACTTGCAAGTGATTTAACTCATCACCAAAACTCCACAATTTGAAGTTGTGCATCATTGGTGAGTCAACCACAATCGTCGATATTCGAGGCTATAAGATCTAACAGTCCTGACAAATTGCGGGATTGGAACTAGCACGATATTTAATTCTCCTTTCGATATCCAGAATCTATCCCTGTCATTGATTTCGCGATTGCGAATCCAACGGTCACAACTCAATTCGACTTAATATAATCACCTATTGCATCAACCACAGTCGTCGATATCCAAGTCTATGAGATCTTACGATCTAGACCAATTGCGAGATTAGAACTAGTGAGTTGTTTAATTCTTCTTTCGCTCCTTGCAATTCATCCCCGTCGTTGATTTGGCTTACAGATCCGATGGTCATGATCCTCCAATGCTCCTCAAGCCCATGGTCACTCATATGATCGATGTCCATATTATGTGACGATCAACATGGTCAATTTCTAGATCAGACCACTGTTGAGGCTTCTCACCCTAAGCTTATGCTTTTCCTTTCAAGATTTTATCTCTGCATATTGTATGCTCCTCCTCCTGAGCTTATTCTTTTCATGTTTTCCATCGTCATTGTTGTTCTTTCCATCAATGACAAGCACACTCTTCCTATAAAATATGCCAACAAATAGAAAGTTCCAAAGGCTAGATTCCTTACTAAGTTATACATTCAACTTTTTCTTTAAGTTTCCCCTTTTCTTTAAGTTTCCCCATTTTCTTTAAGTTTCCCTTTTTCTTTAAGTTTCCCCTTTTTATAACTAAGTTCAGAATTAGTAGGTTTAGACAAAAGTAACCAATTACCCCTTTTATTAATTAAACCTTTATTAAAATTTCCACTTTAATTATTAATGCTTGAATTTTCTTTACCCCCTTCTTGTTTACATTTCTAATTAGTTTTTTTTTTGTTCTAAGGTTCTACTTAGACCTAGGTTTTCAATTCACTAGGCTTGGCAATAGTTCTTAAGGGAAAATTTTGTTATTAAACTTTACCTATCACATCATTCATTTTAAGGCCGACTAGGTCCTAAGGAGGCATAGTTTTCTAGGCACTAGGTTTATTAACTTACCATAGATAAATTGCAATGTTCCCTTCAGGACACACTACATGCTCAAAGAGTGTCACTCACCTCCTTTCATTTTATTTGCATGACGTGCCCTTGAAGATGCACTACGTGCTCTAAGGGTGCCACTCGCCTCTTGGCTGAATTTGGTAGACTTCAAACCCTTGGAGTCAATACTCCGTCAGGTGATATTGTGGGAGACTAAGGTCCTCTAAGGAATAAGTACCCTGCCTTATTGCGCACCCCTAAGAATCATCATGAGCGACTGTCACAGTCTGCCCTGATGGCATCGTGGGTCTTCTCAAACTAGGTAATCATTAACCTACAATTCGAGCCACGACAAGAGTGCTAGTAGGTTGTTGCAGGGTTGTTGCCACATCTCTCCCTCAATGTCTCTAGTTGTTATGTGTGACCCCTTTACTCCAAATGTGAGTATGGTCAGCAAGCTATCATCAGCCTGCATCCATCAACGAAATATGTCAGCGATAACAATAAACATCATATGTACATATGTCACATCAACAACATTCAAACCCTAAAATTCCACTCCCTGACTCGATCTGGAGTCCAAGGAATTTTATCAATTCCTCAACATCCTCAACATCCAAAGTCCTACACACTCAGGAGAACCCAATCAATAGCACCTGTTGATGTAAAGACAACAAAATAACATATCATCAAATCCACAATATCTCATAATCAAAACATCCAATAATATAATGACCCGGATCACTTGCACGCAAGTGTGCTCAAAGAATAAGTCCACTCAGTGCACACAAGATATGGATGTTTCAGGGTGCCCTGGGATTGTAGGGTTGAGGCCACCATTTAGAATTCACCACACCCTTGTTGTGGATCTGTCCTTCCTTGTCATTACTTATCCCTTTTCCACTGATCTTCCTATAACCTTGTTGCCAATCAATTATAGTTTGTGACTTTCATTACCCTAACCTACATTGTCTATTATGTATGCCATTTCCTAACATGCTCGATTAGGAATTTTCCTTGGAGTTTTGCATGGCATGAATTTTTATTGTTTGGATTTTATCAATTATTTTTGTATTTTTATCATTTTAGATATGGGGATCCCTATCCTAGGGACCCTAAAGTCCCCCCATTCCCCATGAATTTCCCTAAATTTTGGAGGTGGCTCCCACATGCCTCCCATCTATGTGTGTTTCCCTACTCCCGTGCTCCCTTGTCCTCAAAACTTAGTGGAACATTATTTATAGAGGATGTTATCTCATAGATGACCCACACTTAAATATTATTTCTATATTAATAAAAACACTTTTAAAATCAAAACCATTTTATTGCGTCGAGAGATGCTTTACAACCTAATATGGGAGAGATTTTCATGTAACATAACACATTAAAATAATAATAAAATATTAAAATAATAATAACAAAATAAAATAAAATAATAAAAATTTATGTCGACTCCATAATATATATATATTACTTTGAATGAATAATAACTAGTCTAGATCCATTTAACTTCGAATATATCAAGCGTCGAGAGATTTGATCTCTTTCAACACTTGTTAGATCCAGAGTTAAATGGATCTAGGATTATATATATATATATATATATATATATATATATATATATATATATATATATATATATATATATAT
>ML776753.1:153826-164960 GCA_009831015.1 Picea engelmannii | reverse complement strand
TCTTCCATTTTTACATACAAATTTATCATGCTTAACATAATCAAAAGCAATTGAATGATAAGCAGAATTATACCTTGAACATTCACCTTTATCGCCTCTTTGAGGAGGTGAATTTGAAGAGTTACAAGCTCTCCTTTGAAGACTAACAAATCTGTTCTTGTCCTCATGGCTGTCACAACTCTTTCATTTCACACATTTGCATTCATCTTGAACACAAGCTTTGCATATTTGAGGGATTGAACTTGCAACAAAAGTTCTTGAACGTTCACCTTTATAGCCTTCTTGAGGAGGTGAACTTGAAACAAAATTTGTTCTTGGAACTTTTTCCTTTGTCTCCTCAACTTTGGAATTTTCTCCATCTCTTTTTTCGTATCCAAGACCATGATACTTGGGTCTCTCCTCAACAAAAATAGGCCAACAATGCCTTGTGCATGCTTGCCTAACCCTTTACCTTCATAGCCCATTTTTAACAATAACTTGGACCCTATTCCTCTTGTGTGATTTTCAAAAACACCAAAACATTCATCTTGAGAGGAATTAGAAGATAAACTAACATTACATACCTCATGTTCATGCATGTACTTGGTAAGGGTTTCCCTTGCCTCATGGAGTTGAATCTCCATCTCATGCAACTTTTCAAGAAGCTGGTCTTTCTCTGTCTTCATGGCCATCAACTGCTCTTCAAGGGCAATGCTCTCCTTTCTATCTTCCCACATCTCTTTCACCACATCTCTCATGGTTAGAAGCTCCTTCAACATCTCTTTGTCAAAGAACTTAGATAATGAAAATGTATGAGAACTACCAATGTTTGAAGCTTCCTCCATCCTTGCAAGATATCAAACTTCAACACAAAACTTACACAAATACCAACAGCTAAATCTCAAGCTATCAATGGCAAACACATGAGAAAAAACTACGCTCTGATACCACCTGATCTGAAAATAGTGGGATGACTTTTTATGCTATGCAAGCACCCTCTACTTCATAAAAATAAACTTTACAGGAGCTTGCTTCATGTGTTAAAATATGCAAGATAGATTATGTGCTAAGTTTATGCTTCTTCTTTTAAATGTTCATGTGTGAGGATATGTTCTTTTAAATGGTTAAATATGTTCTTTAAAGCAATAAATGGCAAATATAACTTGCAGCAAATAAACTATCAAACTCACAATAATAGCAACATGATAAAGGAGTTCACCCCTCTCCGGGCTACATCTCCTTGAGCCTCCATCAATGGACTTGGCTCTCTGGGATTAATTTGTCAAAGATTATTTTACAAGCTTCTGCTCAACTCCAATGGAAATTTTGACTGTACCATTGGGTTCAAAATACATAAAAACCCCAAAAATGACTAATAGAACTCTGAAAACGGATCATGGCTCATCTAGGCATGACCTCTTCTACATGTGGCCTTAAGCTTCCCTAAGATTCTCTTTGGTAAAAACACCTGTAAAAGTCCTCAAATGGATCTAAAACCTATCCCAAAGTGTTTAGAGCATAATAATTAGTCAAAAATTATTATTCAATCACAGAAAACAAACATAGGCTCATCTGAGCATGACCTCAAACAATGAGCGCTTCAAGCTCCCTGGAGCTCTCTGAAACTTCAATGGTTAAAAACCTGCAAAATAAGTCTTCAAATGGCTGTGAAAATAGTGCCAATGGATTCAGAACATCCAAAAACCCCTAGCTGGGCTTTTATGGCACCTCATTTGGCCAAAAAATGAAGAAGATAGGCCTCCTGCCATTCTCTTCCTTCAAGCTTGTTGTCTCTGGTTCGCCAAAACGCACCTCCATACGTTCAACCAAGAACATGCTCAAAAATGCATGCTAAAACCTAGCACTGAGTGCAACTGCATAACTATGCAAACTGTAGGATAGTTACGGGCGCACCTAGCCCCTAACCATCAAGGGCCAGGTCGTATGACCCATGCGTCCACGCGCTAGCATTAACATAAGCTCGCATTACATAAGCCAATGGTCAAAGGCCAAATGGCTGGTCATTGATATAACCGTTGGAACAAACACAATTGCGTGTGTGCATCCATATGATATAGTTGTGGGTTATATGTAACATATCGTGCGACCAAGGGTTGGGGCTAAGCCCCGGCCCGGTCGCGCCCCAAACCACACACATATACAAACATATATATATATATATATATTGTGCCATATATATAACAAGGAACAACTAGTGGCGTGCTGGTTGGCGGCTCTTTGCCAAGTCTTTGCCCCTGCCCAGAGGTCACGGGGTCGACTCCGGCCAATGACATAAGTTTTAAACCAATAAATGGATGACACGTGGCAGCCATTGACTAGGCCACATGTCGTCATTCCATTCGCTACCAAACATGCCAAATCACCTGCCAACTATCCAAATGCCTGTCTGCCACATGTCGTACGGCCTGCCAGGTGTCATATGGCCTGCCACATCAGCGTCCGTACAGACTGTACGGACTGCACAGTCAGCGCTCATTTTTTTTACCTGTTTGTAAATTTGAATAGAACATGATATCTCTCGCTTCCAACATCTATTTGAACCCAAATGAGTTGTGTTGGGTTCATAACGATGAGGCCTACGCTCTCGTTCGATTGTAAGCGATTCCGAGAACTTTGATTTTTGAGCTAAAATTTGACCCCTGGTCCAGATTTTGATCATCCATTGTCATTTTGGTCAAGTCCCTAGTTTCTTCAATTGTGGAGACCTTGGCATCATACTTGAAGAGAAGTGATCTCAACACTTTTTGTACAACCAAGGATTCATCGAGCTCTTCACCTAATCCTCTGATAGCATTAACAACTTCATCAACTCTAAGAAAATAGGTTGCAATATCTTCCTTTTCATTCATCTTCAATTTTCAAATTCTTCTCTATGTCATTGAAGCTTGACCTGCTTAAATTTTGGATAACCTTTGTATATACTCTTGATTTTTTCACATACCTCTTTAGCAGTGTTGCATCCCATCACTTTGCTAGAAATGGTTGGTGCCAATGCTGCTAGAATAACATGTCTGGCTTTTGAATTACAACTCATAAGCTTCTTCTCATTTGGATCGGTCGGAGCATTATTTGGGATTACATAGCCATTTACAACTTAGTACCAAATGTCTACTCCCAAAGCTGTTAGGTAAGTTTTCACTCTATCACTCCAGTATGCATAATTTCTTCCATCAAATTTTTGAATCCCATTTGAAATGTGCTCATGGTCATCCATCTCTTCTCAGGATTTTCCTTCCAGGGGTTAAACTGTTCTGAAGGCAACTTGCTCTAATACCAATTGTTGATACTGAGAGGGGTGTGAATCAGTATCAAGTACAATTTAAAAGCCTTCTCAACTTATACTTAAGCCATTCAATTATATACAATGAACAATGAACAATAGTATAAGAGTTACACCAATACACCATGCACAATATATGAGAAATAATCAATAGTTATTGTTCAAAGGAAGTAATGACTTCCAACGGTAGCTACAGCTTCCAAATATAAAGGGAGGGATAAAAATCCAAGAGGAAGATACAATCCTCCAATATCAAAATAGGGTTGACCTCTCCATCCTTTCCCCTTCCTTCCACCCAATAATATATGAGAGATAATAAAACTTTACATTAAATCATCACCATCAACCAACCATCACATAGAGCATGATAATGCTTCCTGAGACTTCTTCAAATTCTATAATTCTTCAATTCTTCGAATAATATGATTCTATAGATAATATTACTCAATGTGTTCTTTGAAATTCCTCCAAGTTTCACTCCTTGAATCCTCCCCAAAAAGAAGTTATAGAAAGAATGGTAGACTTTATTCAATTTTGGTTTATTCAGGAGAGTGATTTTGTACAGAATGCCCCATGCTCAATATTTAACATAAGATTTTGAAACTCGCACACAAGAAACTATAGTTTGTGTTATTTCCAATGAAATTTGTCCCACTTCATTTGGATTCTCTATGAATAACGTATGACTGTTTTACCCGGAACACTTGTTTATTGACTAGCTTCAGGACTGGTCAAAAACCCTATCTTCCACATAGTGTATCTACATAATTATAACGAATCAAGAGCTGGAAATTTTACCACAAGTACCTTGATATGTCTTCTCAATACCATAGAAATTTCACCATATGACTCATTCTAGAAAAAAAGTTATAGTGAAAATGGTAAGATGTTCTGAAAATAACATACCTTAGAACACATCACCAAAAGACTTTATTCTCCCTTGAAATTCGGTCTTCTTTACTTATGATTTCCTCTTAAATTCGAATTTTGTATCAAATGAATGTATAATGATATTTATTTATACCATTTATGTCACTTCCTTCTAACATTATGGCCGACTTGACACTTTCTTATTTTGTAATTATTTTCTTTAATTATCTTCAGGGCCTACATGTACTTCCTTCTTCAATTCACTTTGTCATCTTCAAAATTTCATTTATCATCAACCATGAGGATCCATGTGACGTGCCACATACCACTGGAAACAACATGATGTATAATATCCATCCATGGGTGTTGTATCTGCATGTGCATTGTCCATCATGTCCAAATACCTTCATCAATCTTGTGGTCCAAAACCAATGACTAGGGTTGACATCAATGCCAACAACCAATATTCCAACATTCAAGGAGTTGAAATTGTATCCATTATGAACAATAAGATTTTTGTGGGAGGGATTGTTTGGAGGATTCAGAGGAACCACAATATTGTTTATCGAAGGTCGAAATTTCGAGTCCATATCAGGACCCATCATCAGGACATCTAAGCCTGGGTAAAGAAAAACCTGAAGAGTGGAGATATATAGTAAACCTACGGGAGGTGACTATAGTTTTTGAGAAATTCTAGATCTGCTACTCTTCATTGGATCTTTACTCTGAGCTTTTCCATAAGACGTATTTCATCCAAAGTATCCCTACCGTACAGGGAATGAATTTGAACAGTAAGATTTCTATGGGAGGGATTTTTTGGATGATTCAGAGGAACCATGGTATTGTTTATTGGAGGTCGACGTTTCGAGTCCATATCAGTACCCATCATCAGGACATCTAAGCCTGGGTAAAGAAAACCCTGAAGAGTGGAGATATATAGTAAACCTACGAGAGGTGGCTGCACTTTTTGAGAAATTCTAGATCTGCTACTCTTCCTTGGATCATTACTCTGAGATTTTCCATAATACGGATGTCATCCAGAGTCTCCCTACCGTACAGGGAATGAATCTAAACAGTAAGATTAGTTTTGGAGGGATTGTTTGGAGGATTCATAGAAACCGTAGTATTGTTTATCAGAGGTCGACATTTTAAGTCCATATCAAGACCCATCATCAAGACATCTAAGCCTGGGTAAATAAAAACATGAAGAGTGGAGATATATAGTAAACCTACGAGATGTGGCTAGGGTTTTTGAGAAATTCCATATCTACTACTCTTCATTGGATCTTTACTCTGAGATTTTCCACAAGACATATTTCATCCAGAGTCTCCCTACCGTACAGGGAATGAATCCGAACAATCTGATTTTTGTGGGAGGGATTGGTTGGAGGATTCAGAAGAACCACAATATTGTTTATCGAAGGTCAACGTTTCAAGTCCATATCAAGACCCATCATCAGGACATCTAATCCTGGGTAAAGAAAAACCTAAAGATTGGAGATATATAGTAAAACTATGGGAGGTAGCTACAATTTTTGAGAAATTCCAGATATGCTACTCTTCGTTGGATATTTACTCTTAGCTTTTCCATAAAATGAATTTCATATATAATCTCCCTATCGTACAGGGAATGAATTTGAATAGTAAGATTTTTGTGGGAGGGATTGTATGGAGGATTCGAAGGAACCAAAGTATTGTTTATCAGAGGTCGACGTTTCGAGTCCATATCAGGACCCATCATCAGTACATCTAATCCTGGGTAAAGAAAAACCTGAAGAGTGGAGATATATAGTAAACCTACAGGAGGTGGCTATAGTTTTTGAGAAATTCCATATCTTCTACTCTTCATTGGATCTTTACTCTGAGATTTTCCAAAAGAGGGATTTCATCTAGAGTATCCCTATCGTACAGGGAATGAATATGAATAGTAAGATTTCTATGGGAGCAATTGTTTGGAGGATTCAGAGGAACCACATTATTGTTTATCGAAGGTCGACGTTTCGAGTCCATATCAAGACCCATCATTAGGACATCTAAGCCTGAGTAAAGAAAAACCTAAAGAGTGGAGATGTATAGTAAACCTACAGGAGGTGGCTACATTTTTTGAGAAATTCCATATCTGCTACTCTTTGTTGGATCTTTACTCTGATATTTTCCATAAGACGGATTTCATCTAGAGTCTTCCTATCGTACAGGGAATGAATCTGAACAGTAATCTTTCTATGGGAGGGATTTTTTGGAGGATTCAGAGTAACCACAATATTGTTTATTGGAGGTCGACGTTTCGAGTCCATATCAGGACCCATCATCAGGACATCTAAGCCTGGTTAAAGAAAAACCTAAAGAGTGGAGATATATAGTAAACCTACAGGAGGTGGGTATAGTTTTTGATAAATTCCATATCTATTAATCTTCGTTGGATCTTTACTCTGAGCTTTTCCATAAGACATATTTCATTCAAACTCTCCCTACCATACAAGGAATGAATCTGAATAGTAAGATTTCTGTGGGAGGGATTGTTTGGAGGATTTGGAGGAACCACAGTATTGTTTATCAGATGTCAACGTTTTGAGTCCATATCAGAACCCATCATTAGGACATCTAATCCTGGGTAAATAAAAACCTAAAGAGTGGAGATATATAGTAAACCTACGGGAGGTGGCTACAGTTTTTGAGAAATTCCATATCTTCTACTCTTTGTTGGATCTTTACTGTGAGTTTTTCCATAAGACGGATTTCATCCAGAGTCTCCCTACCATACATGGAATGAATCTGAACAATAAGATTTATGTGGGAGGGATTGTTTGATGTGCTCATCATGATCTATAGCCTCTCCAAGAAAAATTATAGGATTGGCTTCTTCCATATAATTTGCATCTATCATATAATCTACATATATCATTGGATATTCTTCAATGAGGGATAATATATCCTTGCAAAATTACATAAGCCACCGTAAGTACTAATATCTAGGGTATTGAGCATGGGAATTTTTAAGGGTTGTAACAAAGTCAATATTGATCGGAAGTATATCATATAATATATCAATTCAAATCCCCATCAATAATCTTCTAATGGAATTGTTCTGGTAGAAATATGAGAACCATGTGAAAATATATATGTGTTTTTCAATCCATGCATACACCATAGGAAAAATCCTAAAATATATTATTTCAAATTAGTGATATCCTTATTTCCCAAACTCTTATTTTGACAATTTTTTTTTTTTTTAAATGGGTGATTTTATAAGAGGAACTCAAATATATAATTGATTTCTTCAAAGTCTACTTTAAATCTACATGAATTGATTTGAGTGTTGCAATCATCCTTTTCCCTTTGAAAACCTACAAAAATAGGGAAAACATTTTCATCTTTTTTGGCCCAAGAAAGAAAGATATGATACCATTAGTTTTGAAAATTTTCTCACATACAAGATATCCAAGAATACCATAGAAAAACCCCTTTACTTGATTATATAAAAATACCCTTGAGGTAGGGAAACACTTTACAATGATCCTTTTATGGAAGGAATATACTCATGTTCTCTCACCTCTAAATGAGATAAAATCATTTACAATGATCCTTTTATGGAAGGAAAACACTTTACAATGATCCTTTTAAGGTTGGGTCATACCTATAAATGAGATAAAATCCAAATAAAATAAACTCCACACCTATCATAAGGAGGAATCCATCCTTATTTATAACTAACAAGAGAACCCTAATTAGAACAACCTTCTAACTACCTAGTGGACTTTCTTTAATGAGGCCCCATTACATTTATTCAATACTAACTACCATAATGGATCTTATTTAATAAGAATAAGAATAGTGGACCTAGCCAACATTACATTGAATAGTATCCACTATTATTACACTACTATGAGCCATTCGAACCCCATTACACCCATAAGGAGGATCCGAACATATCATATGTGTTGATATTTACTATTCATATCCCAACTTCATATTGATTGACATTGGCATTTGGGCGTTGAAGTATGGTACGATACATATCTTGCTTGGTACCATGGATATAGAACTTCAAATTGATATCAATGTTTTTTCATCCATGTTAATATTTTTTACTTAAGCTCCCATTAAATGCATTCATCTTAAAAAAAATAAAAAATTGGAATGAGTTTGAGATTTTTATAAATAACGCTTCTTAGTTTTGTTCAAAAAACATGTAATAATTTAAATTGATATACTAAATGTCATAATTACATGGTCATGCAAACCCTATCTATGTAGAACCTATATTTCTTTCCAAGTTACAACAAGGAAAACCCCCAAGAACTTCCCTCATTTCAAGGATGGTATCCAGGGTAAATCCTAGATTCTTCAAGGTACAAGATCATTACAACAATATACTCATTATCAACTCTGCATGTCACTTACATGAATAGAATCTAGATGAACCTATCTATATACAGATATGAAGAAAATAAAGATGATTTTGAAGACAATATTCTTTAACAAAAGTTAATTTTTAAAGGACAATTATTTTAAAAAGACTTCATTGTTAAAGGACGCCATTTTAAACAGATTCTTCGAGTTATAAGGATTAACACATGTTGTGAATAGATATGCTTGCTTCATTTTTATCATATGATGATTTACATTATGATATATTAGGATTGGATATACATTGGTTATGATGGGTATATTCTTGTGAATAAATATGATTGGTTCATGTTTATTGTTAGTCCCTAAAGTTGCACTTGACTGCTAAAGGGAAATCTAGGGCATCATCAAGTTATTGCAATGGATTTTATAGATAAATGTATATGTAGTTTTGAAATTGGTTTGAATTTTGGGTTAAAGGAAATATAAAAATATCAATCTCTAACATGCAAGAACACATTCATATCTCAATGGCTTGGTAAATGGCAGTCAATATGGTAAATTAGATGGCAGATGTAAAACAAAAGATAGAGAAAATATGTAAGCTTTCAATTTTTCCACTCACATATGAAAACCTTGATCCCAAATACCATTCAAGAAACAAGAGAAATGTACTTAAATACAAATCTAATTATGAACAAGCAAACAATAAAATCTTCACTGGCTTACTCACAAACAATATACATCAAATGCTTAGCAAAATATTAGCATGCAACCAAGTAAGAAAAGATAGAAATATAGACAAGAACATAAATCTAACCATCAGATAGCCTTTTCCATTTAGTACCGGAATGAAATAAGTTTTAGTCTTACAATTTGAGACAAAGTTTCCTAAAAAATGGCCAATGGATCCCAACCAAACAACATCTCCTCCCAACCCTTGAATTAAATTCTACAACCTTGATCTCCCTTGATGTTGGGAGTTTCTCTGGATTTGGATAGATAAGGAAGTAATAAAGAAAATATGACCCTATTGTAAGAAAGACTTCACGATATTGAAAATATGAGGATATGGGGGACTTGAAAAGCTTGGTGGTTTAGAGAGATTCTATAGAAAATCAACAAAGAGGTTGACAAGATCATGTTAATGATTGTGCTACAAGAATGCATAGATTATGGTAGCACCCCTACTATTGGCCAAATGTCAAAATTTTAACAATGCGAATTTGAGAACTAACACTGGCTCCTTATGGGGATGAAATCCTCCTTGTGAGGATCCAAGAACACACTGACCATCATGCCTTGATTCATCACTGCAACTTGTCCCTGTAACTGGTCAACTGAAAACAATCTCTTACATACTGAAACTATTCATATCCACTAAAAGAAACTAGAAACCAAACCACACATTGTGCCCAAACAACTCTGCAAAGCCCAAAGAAATGGATTCCCAACCATCAATTTGAAAAGAAAAATTTGGATCTGCACCAGTGTTTTTTTTTCATTGGGATATGGAGTCAATTATCCATGCTAATCTACATCAAACTGAAAATAGATTTCTCGGTGTGACGTCCCCTCCCTTACGACTAGTAAAGAGAAGCCCAAAAGGTAAAAAATAAATAAATTAAATTAGATAATTAACGCCAACAATTAATTCATATAAATGCATAATCAAACGACATCATAAGTAAAATCATTACAAGCTACTCATCATTGTAATCAATAATGACGCAATCAACATAAAGGATAGCAACACATAAACATAAATAGCGATGCAGCTCAACACATCACAATCAACTTGAAGCAATTTATAAGCAATGATCAAACATATACTGAATATTAAAAATGACTACCTGCCCAACCTACACTGCAATGTTAGGACCTCCAGGACACATAAGCAATGCTCAAGCCCATGATTCATCCGAATTATTTTTATCATTTAAGGTCTTAGGGTTGGCGATTTTTCTGAGGAACAAGGAGGTGTCTACATCCCACTAACACGATCAAGTTGAAAACCAACTACCTCAATCAATCAACCTCATTACTATTCATGGAGAAAGATAATTTAATTACTAAATAAATCATATAACAATATAAGTTAAGGCACAAGTGTAATCAACTTTATTTTATTTTCATGGTGCAAAATAAAACATCTATTTTATTTCAAGGTGCGCAATTAATCAATTACTGAATTCAACCATAAATCAACACAATTTCAAGGTACGTGCATGATCTAAATACCAAATTAAACATAAATCAACATCATTATAATGCGCGCAATTAATCTAAGCACTTAGGAAATCATATATCAACATTGTTACAATGTGCGAGTAATCTAAAGTGTAATCATTTAGGCATCATCATTAGTCCATAGCACAAGCAATATAATTATTTAATCATCAACATAACCCATGGCGCAAGGGAAATCAATCACTCAATCATTTATTAATTAACATTTTTAGTGGCACAAGAAGTGAACTACCCACATGACCATCCAAATACAATAGTTAAGAAAGGCTCCTAGCAATTTTTTCTTCTCTCTATTTATGGCAATATTGAGAATGGAAAAAGGTTAACATTGGTCAATAGAGAATCCAATTAACCTTGAAAAGTAATTGGATGTTATAACTGGAAAAA